>CM065389.1:5550000-5770000 GCA_033060915.1 Euryodendron excelsum | reverse complement strand
TGAAGGAGAGAAGCTCGAATTAGCTCATATACATCAGAAAGGCTCATGAGAAACAGAATCAAACGCTGCTGATTGCGATAGGCGGCAAACTGAGCGGCATCAACAGCACTGACCCACTTAGGCTCAGACAGAGTCAATTGGTCCCATATAGAATAAATTCGAGGCAAGAAGGCACTGATAGACTGTCCAGGGTCCTGTCTTAGTCGACATATGGAAGTCAAAAGCTGATATTGATAAGCTAGGTCAGCAGTAGTATATCTGGAAGCTAGAAAGTCCCAGATGGCATGAGCAGTATCAAATTTCCCAAACTGTAGGCTAATGGAAGGAATAGAAGTATTGCGAAACCACGTGATAATCTGATGATTCTTGCTATCCCACTCCTCAAGACGCTTAGTATACTCAACAGCTGTTTAAATAGCACTTTGAACTGGTGACTCAATATCTCCAGTGACATAACACCAAAGTTTCCTTCCTTTGAGGAAACTAGACATCACCTGAGACCATGATATATAATTGGGACCCTCCAGAGTAACAACAATAGGTTTGGAAACCTCAAATCGATCCATAGTGAACAGCTAGAAGCAAAAACAATCCAATTAGTAAAAAAGAGTGCAAAAAAATAGTAGCTATAGTAGTAATGGAGCTGAAATAGCCAAAACTAAATGCAGAAATAGATTCAAAAGGCCCAAATTACCCAAGGACCACTGTGAACAGAACCAAAACAGCTAAGAAAAGCAGTGAACCAGCCAGAAAAGTGACTAATATGATCAAAACAGTAAATTCAGTACAAAATTTGGCAAAATCGAGGTCAGAAACATATTTAGAAGGCCAAAATTAGCTCGGAACCGATCTAATCTAGACCAAAAGTAGCCAAAAAATAAATGAACCGAGCAAAATAACCTAAAAGACAGACCTGAACTGATTAAAATAAGCTCGGTTGAAGCACAAGCTACAGGGCAGATGACGTGGCAGACGCATGCCCTGATGATGACGTGGCAAATGATGTGGCAGTTGAGGTGGCAGGTGACGTGGCCGGTGACGTGTCAGGTGGCGTGACAGATGGGTCTCGATAGATGACGTGGGAGATGACTTCAGCAGGATGACGCAGCAGAGGACATCACGGGCTGCGAGTGGTAGGCGCACGTGTGGGTGCGTGAGCGTTGACCGACGCTCCTTTGGCGCATGTAGGCGCGTGGAAGGTTTGTTGAGAGTGGATCTTATGCGCCGCCCTTTGACTGGCACGTGGGGGCGCGTGTCAATGCCTCTGTGTTCGATTTTGATGAATCTGGAAAGAGAATTTTGAGGAGAATCGGATGGTGGTTTTGAAATTGAGTTTTGAGAACTTTTAGTGTTTGGTACTCACAGAAAACATATCGAAATTGTACAGAAATTGAAGAGAAATCAGTGAAACAGATGCAAAAAAAGAAGGAGCTCAAAGACAGTCAACCATGGCTCTGGCACCATATTAGAATGATGAAGATATATATATATATATATATAATATATTGTTAAAGATGAGGAACGAGACAGAGAGAGAAAGACAGAGAGGAAAAGATTAACTTGTATATATGAAGAATATCATCTATACAATAAATAACAACATTATATAGGCGTTGCCCTAGAAAGAAAGAAAAGATTGTACTACCTATAAAACCGGAAATATTAAGTTATCCCTAGAATATATACACAAATATATACATCAACAATGAGCATGTTCATTTTTATCAAACAGGGAGACTCACAAGTAGTGTAAAATGAGAAGTAAAATCACATGCTGCTTCAAGAATTTTGAATAATTTTTCGACTGGGCTTTCTCAGGCAAATGTAACCCCTAGCAAAACCAAAGTTTATATAAAAATTAGTTTGTGGCCTATCCAAAACACATTTCAAGGTTTTCAAATGGTCCTAATTGATGTTTATTTGATTCAAGCCAGCTCAAAGACTATCATTCATGTAAAATATTCATATATACAGAGGACTCATATAGAGAGAGAGAGAAAATATGGTTAAAAGAAAAAAGTATATCTAACGAGATGACTAAGGCGTGGGCCTATCATTTTAAACAAGGAATTCATCGAAATACCTTACACAATTATTATTGTCACATTATTATAGTGTAACATATCTCACATGAAATTTTTTTTTTTTTTTGGAAGAATAGTATTTTCTATTTTTCCAGTTAGTAAAGTAGACCTACTAAATAAGGCTTGATTCATGCATGGCGCAACTTAGGAAAACTAGCGGCACCAGTATATTAAGTATATTAATTAAACTAGCTAGAGATTGTACATACATATATATACACACATATATCAAATCTTGGCCATTAAATTCAAGATTTTCGTTCTAGACATGGGACTTCACGGTAGAATCATAGCTGTACCATTTCTTGTTGGGTTATGTCCAACTGTAATCTTAAAATCGATTAACAATCGATGAACAAGCAACACATTGGACAGACGTATTAATTAATTTGTTCATCAATGTTAGTTGATTACATCATCGTCATCTACACTTGAAACTGTAGGCAGTCACTCTGTTCAGTCTGTTGCTGGTTTCTGGTGGGAAAAGCAAATGCTACCAAAACTATAGCGCTTATTTGATTCTACCTAGAAGCAAAGGAAAGGAAAAAAAGAGAATTTTTTAAATCAATTTTTTTCTTTTTTTTTTTTCTATTTTTTTTCATTTTCTTTACAAAAACTAAACAGGAAAGAGAAACTATTTTTTTTTCATTTTCTCTTTCCTTTCCCTTCATTCACCTCCCCCACCGAAACAGGCTGTTCAAGTTGAAGAGAAGTGACAAATGTATTGGGAATGCACTAGTGTTGGAGAGTGACTAGCTTTTACGTTCTTGTAGGGCTTTTCGAGTTGGAGTGACATTTCATAGTGGGGAAGCAAAAGGAATAGAAAGAGACATTTAGACTTTGAGAAGAGTCAAGATTTAACTCTTTGAGTTTGTGCAAACACCACAAAGAGGTTAAAGATTAAAGAAGCATAGAAGAATATAAAGGCAAGAAAAGCAAAGAAAGAAAGAATAAAATGAAAGGAAAGAAAAGTTTGTATTGGGAGGATCTTTCAGTGCCATCATCAATTCACCAAATTGTTTTTGGACTGTCATCCATTTACCCCCTCTAACAATTCCCTTTCCCCTGCACATTTGCACCCACTTTCCCTTACATGCAATGACAATTTTCTCACCATGTGATCATGTTCCTAGTCCATCTCTCTCTAACTTTCTCTCTCTTTCTCGAGAAAAAAGAAAAAGAAGCTAGAGAAAAGAGAGTACCTTACACTGTGGAACATAAAGTCATGAACTAAATATATGTAAAGATGCCTATATAAATCTAGTTGGGAATAAATTTCAATCAATACAATGATGCCTACCCACATTCACTTTCTTTGGCATACATTAAGGGGTCTGTAGCGATAGCATTACCAATCGCCTTTCCATCAAGTTTCCAAGATAAAAAGCTTTCGAAGCAAAGAGAAAACTAAGAGTATAGAAATGTAAAGTCATTAGTGAAAGTGGGTGAAGATGACATTTCTCTCCCTTTAGATATTGTGAGTTTTGTGTGATGAGACTTGATACCACGTGTAAATGACATCCATCCATCTTGATCTCGAGTCTTGACAATTGCGTATGGCCATTTGCTAACCGATATGTACATGTGTGTGTATTTTGAGTTGTTCAAGTTCTAGGGCAAGTCCTCTCCTTGGTAATTCAAGTAGTATTTCTTACTCTTTCATTAAGGTAAAATTTGTATTATTTTATGAACAGAGAACACTATTTTGGTGTTTTTCTCCAGATGAAGCCGTGTCAATTTTTTCCTTTCCAGAGCATCATTTACTTTGTGTAAATTATCTTACGAGACTGTTCCCACATCATGATTCATTCACTCCCGTGCGTGTGTTTTAAGAAGCAAGTTGATTGCATGTTTTTTTTTTGTTTTTCGGAAAATGACTGCCTTGGTACAGGATAGTTTGTGTTGTGTTTTTCTTTTATTCTTTGTAGCTCAGATCAGGAAAAATAATAATATAATAATAATAATAATACACTGCCTTGGTACAGGATCGTTTTGTTTTGTGTTTTTCTTTTGCTCTTTGTAGCCCACACCAGGAAGAAAAAAAATGACTGCCTTGTTACTGGATGGTTTTGTTTTGTACTTTTCTCTTGCTCTTTGTAGCCCACAACAGGAAAAAAAAAAAAAATGACTGCCTTGTTACTGGATAGTTTTGTTTTGTGCTTTTCTCTTGCTCTTTGTAGCCCACAACAGGAAACAAAAAAAAAAAAAAAAAGATGACTGCCTTGTGACTGGATAGTTTTGTTTTGTGCTTTTCTCTTGCTCTTTGTAGCCCACAACAGGAAAAAAAACAAAAAATGACTGCCTCGTTACGGGATAATTTTGTTCTGTGCTTTTCTCTTGCTCTTTGTAGCCCAGACAAAAAAAAAACCTAGTTGATTGGAAATCAAGAACTGCGCTCAATCATTTTTTTTTTTTGGACATAAGGCAAGACCTATTGCTAAACACAGGCACACACCTGACAAATGACTGCCTTGTTACAGGATAGTTTTGTTTTGTGTTATTCTTTTGCTCTTTGTAGCCTAGAAAAAAAAAACCTAGTTGATTGGAAATTAAGAACAGCGCTCAATCATTTTTTTTTTATTATTTTAACAGAAGGTAAGACGTATTGCTAAACACACGCACATACCTGGCAAAGCCAAAACTGTGCTTAATCATTTGAGTACTTCTGATCCATGTCTATAAGCGTTCGTCGGGTATACATAACTCCTCTTTTTTGGCTGAGCTAAAAAGTGAGAAGGAGCAAACAGCGTAGCAATTTTCTTTAAGCGTGATTATAATGGTTTTTATTTATTACTGAATATTCGGTTTGAATCATAGTTACTATCCAAGATGGCGAGCCTATCACCGCTTTTTAACAGTTTTTGATGCACGCAATTACTAATGCAAACGGGTTCAAACATGCAGCCGTTGAGAGAAAAACCGGATTCTAAACCCAGTTACTGAAAAGAACTCTGTCAACCCCTTAGCTATATTTGAAAAAAATTATTCAGTGCTCTTAGAGCACCACATGCTCTTGCTCTTTATTCATAAAAGGGTAAGTCATTTACTTGTTAGGTGAGGTATTTGATCAAATCACTGTGTGAGTGATAGAACAAAGAATGTGTGGTGCTCCATGAGCACTGAATAATTTTTTAATACTCGGTCTACATTGTCATTGTTCATGATTTTTTAGAAAATTTTAAAATAATGTGATTGAATTAGAACTTTTTATTTTAAAATAAAATATAAATTATGATAACTCTTATTTATAAAGATGTGATTATTACATCATTTTAGTGAAAAAAATTGTACAGATTTTTTTAAAGAGTTACAAATTTTTTGGAAAGCTAACAATTGATACCTTCGGCAACTTCAAAGTTGTGTAAAAGCGTTGGAAGAGAGGGAGACAGAGAGAGAGAGCTACGGTTTGATTTTGCTCGTGTAGATGTTGCATTTTTATACTTAAGAGACGAGTACATTGTGTGCATTGGTATGGGTGGCTTTTGTCACGGCCCAGGCCAAGAATGAAAGCGACACGTGCAAATGATGGGTATTGTCTTCTCCTAATGATGGATTCCCACCGTTTCTTCCACTGTGTGGGTTCCACTCCTATCATGCCCCAAGCTTCACAAACTCACGACCGACACAATGCCATGTTAATATACTTGAGATTTTTTTTCATCTCCCTCAATGATTTAGATTATACTAAACTTAATCATAAAAGTTTCAAGACTTCAATAAAAAAATTAAAAGCTAAATAATAATACTAAAAACTTGAGCTCAATTAATGGTCAAAATAATCGTTTACCCTCTTAAGTTTTACAACTAAGTACTAATTGATAACATTAAAAAACAGATCAAATAACTCATTAATATGTTATACAATGCCACCAAAAAGGGCTAGCAAAACACAATTGTTCTTTTTTTGTTTTTTTATTTTTTGTTTTTACAAGAGTTAGAAATTAAGAGAATTGGGCCAAAAATTTCCATCTGGGTATCTTTGACCGTGCTTGCGTGGCCTCTATCTATTGAACTTCTTGAAACTCTTTGATGGCAGGTATGTCAGATCCTCACTACTCTTCAATCCATTTCCATTTTCTGAACTTCTCTTCACTCGTATGGTTGCTATCCCAAGTAAACTTCGAAACACCTGAATCACTGCCGCTTTTGTTGAATCATAATGGAGGTCCCACACTCATATACCATGATCAACACAGCGTTACCACAGAATTATCATGATGGGCTTACGTTAAGTTGTTAACTATTCAATCAATCTTTAATGACTCTTCCTTTCTCTCTGCATCCTTAGTTTCCCTTTCCTTACTATTATTTTTTATTTGATTTTGTGTTTGCAATGATAACTAGAAATTTTTTTCATTCTCTTATGTCCAAACTATTGAAGCGATACCAAATTTTATGAAACCACTTGTTTAACTTCTTATGACTGGTGACCTTTATGTTAATACATAAACTCGTTAGAATAGTCAGTCGAAAGATTCAACATCATGTAAGTCAAAAAAACAAAAAAGAGTGAGACAATGGAGATCTATACAACATACTTGAGTGACAGTGATGATACACACAACTAATAAAAAAAAATGAATCAGGATTCTTTTAATTTCATCTGCATTTCATTTAAAGAAAAAAAAAGCTTAGTACATTGCTAAAATTAAAATCAACGAACAAGATGATCTCAAATCAGCTATTTGCAAAACTACATTAGTTATTTAACAATAAATTTTGTTTGTAAACGTGACATCAAACATTCAAAAGGCTTTAGATCTGCTAACTGATTTGGTCTAGCTCCTCTCATCCCTTACTTTTTATTTTTAACCATGTATTGACTCTCTGATCAACGAAAATAAAATTTTCATTCCACTGATTAACCAGAGAGAATCTGAATCCACGGAAAAATAATTCATAAGCGGCATTGTCATGAATAAGGCCATGTACGCATTATTATCACTAGTCTTTACCTTGATGATCTTTTCAAGATAACGGTCCTTTCAATAAGTGAATTAAACGAAAATTCTGTTTGGGCGGTGGGTAAATGTAACAAGGAAAAAACAAATTTGTGCAGCATTCCAACCATATCCGAATCAAATTTATCCCTGATTCTCTTGAGTCGGGGAATGGCACAACATCTTTATTTTCTTTACTTAGGTACAGAATTATGAAAACCTATGGGACTAGGAAGAGGTTTAGGAACAAAGGAAAATTAGTTTGTCGTGATTGATGGGTCTACTTACGTTAGGCCAAAAAAACATATAGACTCAGCTGGTTATATGGGGGATCTCAGGTGTCAACATTGGAATCATTATCCCACGAAATCGACATCCAAGCTGGAATGACTCATAGCCCAACAGAACTCATTGAAGTTCGGCTGTCAATGTCCCGATTTAGGTAACTTAACTTGTACAAGTAAAAAGAAGGGAGAATCACTAGTTAAACACTAAAAGATGCGCATGTAAAGTTGGGCTTGAAGCAAAATGGCAAACAATAATATGGATAGGATGGCCTTATTGTCATGGAGGATATACAATTAGATTTTGAGGAACAATTTTTTCACATTTTTTGTCACCATAAAAGTGAGGAGTACCGAAAAATTATATTTTAGATCTTTTACAAGCTTGGTAGGAAGATCTTCATTTTGTTAATCGAAAAGTTAACACGTCATTTAAAATAAAAATGAAAGGATCAGATGATACCAACTCAACTAGGGTTTAAGAGTTATTTAAAATTATTGAGTTTGGTATTATATATAAGGAAATTAAGTTATGTAAAAAAATGACTTAGTTTTCGTAATAGCCTCATCTGATCTATTAATCGATGAAATTAAGAGATTTATATTTCAACTTTGTAATGGGCATGATCCGAATCCCCAAAAATCGAAATACCCATTAATTTAGGAATGAGTAAATGCATGTTCGTGAGATATCCTCTCAGGTTGCTGTTAAATCTTGGGGTGTTTTTCTTCATGCATTTGCAATATAATTTAAATTTGTAGAAGATGAAGATGGGAAATGCTAGATCATCAAAATTTGGGGGATGCACCCATTTGTCCACCCCTTGCTTTGAAATTGAGTAGCTAATTTCACCCACACATGACTTTACATATACCAAATGCCAAAGAGTCAAGTTTGATTGCACAAAATCAAAGCGTACGTTCGTATGAGACGACTCATGCAGAGAAAAAAACGGCAATGACCAACATAAATGATATTTCCATTGCAGATCAAGTTTAGGCGCATGGCTTGTGTTAGAATAAATGGGTGTAAATTCTATTATTTTGTTGATCTTTGAGTCAATATAAATGTGGGACCTTTGTATCTTTTGTGTCGGATCATTAGTGTGTTGGATTTACCTTCGAGAGGAGATGAATCTAGACTATTTACTTATTCAAATCCGTGTAAGATTGAATGAGTTATTGGCCCCCAAAGTCACCCCCTTGAATATGGGTTATGTAGTTAAAAGTAAGTTATCCCACATTAATTTCTTATGGGAAATATGTTGTCTATATATAAGCCAAGTTTGGAGTAAGGTTTGGGTCTCAACGGGCATCCCACTTTTGTGAAAAGGGGAGGACCTATGGAACCCATAGATTGACCCAATACTCCCCGCGCCGCCATCGCCGCCGCCCGTCCGTTCAGTTTGGGTCATGAGTTCGGTTCAAGTCTTATCTTTTTTGGGCTAGGGTCAAAATTAAATTAATTAATTAATTAATTTCTGACGATTTGACCGAACAGGTGTATCCCTCCAGTAAGGGGTTGTTTGGCTGCTGGTACCTGTTTGAACATGCACCTGGACTCTATAAATAGAGCAGCATTCTAGCATTCTGATCATCTTGTGAAGCCGCCAAGCAATTTTTATTGAAGTGCTGCTTAAAGACTGTTGAGATCGTTTTATCCTGGGAGTCAGACGCTCATCATCCCGTGAGCACTAACTGTGGGGGATGAATCTGTCTTTAAGGAGAGAATGTGAAACACTCGACTCGATCTATTTTTCGACTTCTACATTTTCTATTTTTGTGAACGACAACTAGGTAAGTCGTTACGATTTAGTTTGTTCTTATTCAGATTCTAATTGTCTTCTAGTTAAAATTACTTTTAGTTGATAATTAGTTAATTCGTGTTATTTATTGTTTGTTATCAATAATTATACACATAATAATTAAATAAGAATTATTTTATCCAACAGCTTGCCCATTCAATTTTCATGTGAAACTCATACTAATTACACAGCAACCGCGCTAAAGTGTCGGGTTCATTCGTTCAAACGGATTATCTAAAATTGAGAGGACCAAAAAAAAATTCACCTAAATTTAGAAACTAGGTGCCGTTTAGTTGTAGTCTCGGATCTAATTTCCGGGTCACATTTTCTAAAAGTAGCAAAAATCTTGTTTAATAGACTGGTTTTTGAAAATTATTTTTTATTTTTTTTTAAAAAAAACCTGAGTTCTAAAAAAAATAGAAAAAACAATTTTGTTCAATGAATTTTTGAAAACCTAAAAATAAGAACGATAATGTTTTCAAAATTCTCATCGGTTTGTCACTTTTTATATCAACAATCTTCATGTTGGACGTCCGAGGAGCTCCCATGACAACACAGCCATCAGCAATGTCATACAAATAAAAATTCATACAATATAATGTGTCTAAATGAGAACATTTAATTTCAAAATAAAACACCTATTATAATGACATTTAATTGTAAAATTGTCACTACCATATCATTCTAATAAAAAGGGGTAATGCTACACAATCAGAAAATTCATACAGAATTTATCACCAGAATGATGTGGTTAAGTTGTGAGCCTATCACTTTAAAATAAAGAACTCACCAAGATATTTGTTTATTACAAAACTGTCATTGTTACATCATTCTGATGTAGAATTATGTACAAAAATTTTTAAAAAATAGCATTATCTATAAAAGGATTATGTACAAATTTCCTATAATAATAGCATTTTCCAAACAACTTTGGTGTCAGCTTTGCTCAGACCTATCGTATTGTGGGTTATACCGTATGACAGGCGTTAATCATCAATCCTCAACTATTTAATATGGAACTATATAATGGGTGCTGAGTGTTAGAATCAAGATAGGAGCATATAAAAAAAGGGAATAATAGGTGGGATCGATGGTGGGTTTAGATTATTTGGGAAAGAGTTGGTTCTACAGTTTCCAAAGACAAAAAAAAGAGTATATTGAGATATGGCTATCAGATAGATTTGGTTTATGTTTTGTTTCTTCAACATCCTCTATACCACTTAAAGACGGCATTCAGTTCTTCTTCTCACCCATATCCGTATCTTAGAAAGCCAAAGAGTTCCATTTTTCAAGTTTTGGGATTGGAGGAATCTCTTTTCCATTCTCTCTCCTTCCTCGCTTTATAGAGAAAAAGCTAGGAAGAGAGCCAAAGAGGCCACCGAAAAGCATGGACACCTTATCATGAAAGCAAGAAAAAAACGACCCGATTAGACTGGCCAACACACACGCATACACTCACCCACACGCTCGCTCATCTCTCTCTCTCCCTGTCTCTCTGTAATGCATTAATCATGTATCTGCCTTTCTCTTTTTTTTTCTTCTCCTTTCTAATATGGAAATCTCAAGTCAACCTCACCTCATCATTTGGTCTTGGTTCTTCTAGGCTCCACCTCATTTCCCACTTTGTTTCTTTTTTTTTATTTATTTCACACTAGTCTATATAATTGCCACTCTCTCTATCATCCAGATCTCACCCATGGGCTCAAGCATGAAGGTGCACCAGTTCGCACGTGGATTCTGGGAGCACGAACCCTCCCTCACACTTGGCTGCAAGCGTTTACGCCCTCTTGCTCCCAGGCTGGCCAACAGCGACAGTACTGTCACCGCCGCTTTCGATCTCAAGAGCTTCATTAGACCCGAAAGCGGCCCCAGAAAGCTTGGATGCTCTGACGATAAGAGAGAAACAACTCAGGTGATACTGCAACACCCTTGTTCCCTCCTTGTCTTATATTGCAGTCGTGATACTCACATAAATCATATAATATGATTTTGCTGTAATTTATTGTCACTATGAAATAAAGAAGGTGAACTTGGCCTCACCTTGTGACAAAACAAACTTACAAATACTATATGACATATATAATAAAAAATCAAGAAGATCTAATGAAGATATAGGGAGAGGTCGATAAAATGGCCTAAGCAACGACTCGAAGAACAATAAAAGCTGAAAATAAATTTCGTGCAGGTGGAGACACAACCCGGGGGGACAAGGTGGAACCCGACCCAAGAGCAAATAGGGATATTGGAGATGCTTTACAGGGGCGGAATGCGCACTCCAAACGCGCAACAAATAGAACAAATCACAACCCAACTTGGGAAATATGGAAAGATTGAAGGAAAGAATGTGTTTTATTGGTTCCAAAACCACAAAGCGCGTGAGAGGCAGAAGCAGAAGCGCAGCAGTCTTGGCCTCGGCCACTGTTCTAGGACTCCTTCCACCACCAGTACCACTATAACGTTGGACACAAGGGTATGTCTAATTTCGAAACCTATATTTCAATCTCTTGGCTCTCTTCAGAACAATGGTTTTATTTTTATTTTTTTGACATTTTAGTACAATTTTTTTAGGGACAAGTGGAGAGAGAAGATGAAGATAGTCCATACAAGAGGAAATGCAGGAATTGGACGCTTGAATTCTTGGAAGAGGACAAGAGGTATTGTAAAGAGGAGGGAGACAAGACTCTGGAGCTTTTCCCATTACACCCGGAAGGCAGATGAAGGGGTTTGAAAAAAATTTCCCTTTTTTTTTTTTTCCTCACTTTGGTTCAACATTTCGTGATTTGCTTTGCTTTGCTTTTTCTTTGTTTCGGGAAAGAAGAAAGACAAGTTGCATCTTTGTACCCACTCCTCATCCCCTGGTTATTCCTGACTTGGAACCAAAGTGCTTTGTCGCCCTTGGAAAATGCTACTGATCGATGATCTCTTTATTCGTTTTCTTGGGTGGGTGATCTTGGCCTTTTGACTACAGGAAACTTGTTGAAACCAAGCTTTTTAGGTTGAAAGTGGTGAAACTATGGACACTGAAGTCCAAGCACCTACTTCTCCTCCCTTCCCCCACTCCCACATTATTTTGAAGTTTCGAATTGGAAAAGATCGGTGACCTCTCTCTTTCATGCAATAGTAATATATTACATATATATATATATATATATCACTCTCCTTGCTAGATTTTCATAAAGTAGCATATCACATATCAACAATGAGGAGACAGACATGCAAATTTTATACCCGCTTGTGGTATGTGGGGCCGCCTATCAGTTATACGCGTTATGCACAGCATTTTGGAGGGAAGGAAAGGTTTGTAGAAATTTGAAACCCATAAGTTATACTCTTTTCAGACTCCACACCAATAGGATGCTAATGTAGTGATTGGTCTCATTTCTTGCACCAAGTTGGTGCTCCTAAGATCATAAAATTATGTTGTTTCAGAATTTTTATACAAAAATCACTATTAGTATAATGTGGCACTGATATTTATAAGCACAAATTGTAAGTTAGTTTTTTTGTTTGAAATGAAAGAATAAGAAATAGTTGCATCATTCTACAAAAAAAATAGTTTACATAATTTCTATTTGTGTAGCATTACTTTGTTAAAATTACCATATGAGACATCCTTGCACATGTATATATATATATAAGCAAACAGCCACTAAACCTTAAAAATATGAGACAAAACGTATTATTTATTTTTCATTAGCTTCTTAAATAGTAACAAAGTTAGGATTTCATTTTGGAGGCCAATAACAGTAATAACGAGAGGTTACCTACAAAAACCTATTGTTGGTAAGAGGTTTTTTGAAAAAATAGAGGTGGCCAGCCCCCCTCTAACTTCACTGGTATTCTTAAGGTATTACAAATCTTATAGTGTAAATTAGACCAAACATAACGACTACCATGGGCTAGTTGGTGGAGACTTAATTTAGTGCATATGCAGTTAAAAAAAAAAGGGGGGGGGGGGGGGGGGGGGGGGGGGGGGGGGGGGGGGTGGGAAGAAATGAAAAAAAAAAAAAAAAAAAAAAGGAATGGTTCAATGCACAAGCCTTTCTTTCGCATTTGAACTTTGAAAAGGCATGAAATTTGGATTTTTGATTTTAGTGTGTAGCGCAAAATAATACATTTTTTTGCCAATGAGATGTCATAGTACAATCCTAATAACATTAGAGCAATTTTTGTGTAAATGTAATTGTGATTTGATCCGATTCTTTTAACTTCTTCCAATAAATTATAATTAAAGATCAATCCTCTATAGTGAGTATTTTATATTCCATTCCCATTTTAATACATCTAGAATCCAAGACTTTAAACGAAAGGGAAAAATGAACTCTCCCATGGTCTCATGTGAGCCAAGGGTTTTATTTTGTTCATCGAAGTCTACTGTCTTGTGTAGGTTCTATATGTACCATATGCTTACTTTAACAAACTTATTTTAGAGGTTTTTTTAATCACTTAGAACTTTAATTGCTGTGCAAACAAGAGGATAACAACTAGGCTGTAAAATAAATCAAGTTACTTAAACTCGACTCATGTTTGGCTCGTTAAAAACTCCTTCGAGATCGACTCTTTATATAAATAAGTTAAGGTTGAACAAGTTTTAAAACTCGTTAATTTTTTGAACTCTATTCTAAACAAAAAAATTCAAGCTACTCAAATTCAACTCATAATTGGCTCGAAAGTTAAACAAGTCAAACTTGAACACAATTTCAATCTCGTTAAGATTATCAAATCAAGATTGAACAACTCACTATTCAACTTGACTCAGCTCGTTTATAGCTCCTATAACGGCTTCCAAGTTTCTTTGTGATATGAAGTTGCTCTGAAAAAATGAGTTTGTATAATGGTTTGATGTAATCCTGAAAGATGAACTGTGATCTTTTGTTTTTTTCGTTGTCTTTCCTTATGATTTATAGATAATCTTTGGACTCAGGCCCATTGGGGTGGTTGAACTAATTATTTGGGAGTGTTTATTTAGTGGTGCTAAAAAAAATTAGACGGTAAATGTGTTTAGAGAAGTGTTGGAAATCGTTGTAAATTATTGGGGAAGCAATAGCCGAAAGCGTACATTACTCGAATCAACACAAATACGAACCTTCATCATTTGACACTGTTAAATGCTCGTGGTAGAATGCCATTGCGTAGAACGAATAGCTACCCACAGCATAAACATTCTTCCAATGCTCACAGTATTCTCACAAAAAGGAGAGAGTGAGAGTGAGAGTAAGAGAAAGAGAGGAGAATGCAACGTTGCGGTCATCCTTTAATTGTCCTTGGTTTAAAAGAGAATCAAGAGGCACAAAAAAAACAAAAATTACAAACTATGAACGTGTATGTACCTCAATTGGCTCAATTGACTTAATTAGTGGGTCAATCTACCATAACCCCCGGCTTGAGTCCATGACCCAAAAACCAAGAAAAAGATCACTTTATAGGTGCATGTTGAGATAGTAACGTACATGGAATTATCATATTTATTGAGTAAAAGATAGGAAGGTAATATAATTGAAGGTGCAAGATTGCAAGCAGAAGCACTCTCCAATAAGCAACCCAAACATGGCCTCTGAAAAAAAAAAAAATTTGTGGTTTTTTTTCATTTATGAAAAATGCTATTCTTTCAAAAAATTCATATAGAAAATCTTATCAAATGATGTGACAGTGGTATTTTTATAATAAGATCTACCGTGTTAGATATTTTGTTTTTAAGTGAATAGCTGTTGTAAGCACCCTATTTTTGTCCGCTCGGCAATTTTCGGTCCGACCGGATTCGGTTTCCAACATCACAACACATGCAGGCTCAAGACGAGCCTTTCAATCTCCAATCCAGTCAACTGGTCGCTTCTCGGGTCCACAAGGATCCGCTAGAGCCTTGAGCACTATTATTCCAGGCAGTTTTCCGGACCAGGCGGTCCCGGAAACCAACGCCATCCGGGTAGCTTCCCGGGATTGAGCAATCTCGGGGACCAACACCTCATCAAAGATTCCAAACGGTTTACTTCTGGCGCCTGCTAACCCACCAATGTAGAATGTCCGTTATTCGGTAGTTCTCTGGGACCAGGCGTTCTCGGAGACCAACACCACCCTTCCAGGTAGTTTTTTGGGACCAGGCGTTCTCAGGAACCAACACCACCCCTACAGGTAGCTCTCTAAGACCAGGCGTTCTTAGAGACCAACACCGCACAGGTAGTTTTCCGAGACCGGGCAGTCTCAGGAACCAACACCTAGGTCAACACTGGCGCCTGCTAGCCCGACTCGGTGAAAAATGACCAAATCTGCCCCTTGGGCCTCTAGGCACATTTTGGGAAAATTCAAAATCCCTCAAAACAATAAGTCCATCCTTCCATAATGTTGTCAAACCTTCGGGCGTCCCCCGCACGCCATGTGGTCCAAATCCGGCCTTATTCCGACTCACTCTAGTAAAAATGACCATTTTGCCCCTGAACGACTCAGCACGGCACGAACCCCGCTAAACGGCAACAAACTCTCTCAAAACCATCCCTGAACAGCCCTACACGCCTAACACAATATACCGGACCATTCCCGAACATTTCCAGCTAACTCCGGTCAAAATGATCGTTTTGCCCCTGGGGGCTAAAAACGCCACGAAACAGCACCGGCCTTGAGGTTTCGGGCAAAGGATTTCACCGCACGCCTTTGTTTAACCCAAGGAACACCCTACGACACTAAACTCACACGGCTCGATAAAAGTTTCCTGGAGCGTCTCACAAACGCTCCACTTAAATTGTCTTTTCTCCCGATTCCCTAATCATATCGCACCGTCAACCGACTTGAGAACTGCGTAAATCAAGAAATTCTCGAAAGCTCGTCCATAGATCTTTTCACCGATACGGTTCAATCGAATGGATCACTTCCCGAAGCCCTCCATCGTACGGTGCGAAAACTATAAGTTTTAGCAACCCCTGAAGCGTCTCGCGGATGCTCCGCCAAGGTTTGACTTTTTTTCTGATTCCTTAATCAAAACGCACCGTCGAACGACTTGAGAAATGCGTAAATTTGGAAATTCCAGAAAGTATTTCCAGAGTACTTTCCATCGGAACGGTCCAATCGAATAGATCGCTTCTCAAAGGCCTCGATCACATCAAATGAAAACAACCACTTTCAAACACACACAGAGCGTATCACAGACGCTCCACAAAAGTGTCCTTTTTGGCACGCTTTCCCAGGCGATATCCCACACCTCTAAACATAATTCAAACTCTTTGAAAACATGAAAGTTCATTGGATGCACTAGGAGAACATCCCAAGTGAGACCGATTCCCCTGGAACCTTCCCGGTTGGCCCAATTATCGAGGCAAAGTTTGGGCAAACTTTTTCGGTGATGGAGTGTATGCTACATGCGCTCAAATTTTGTTCAGATCGACCGACTTTCGATCAACGGTCGAGATTTAACCAGTATATAGCGTGCCACGTGTTATGGTGGCAATGGAATAGTACCTGTGCATGTCCTACATGCGCATGGTCTGTTCCAGATTGCCTATAAATAGAGGCCTCCCCCCTTGCATATTTCAGGTCCGAAATTGATACGAAACTCTGCTGAAATCACTCCAGAAACTCGAATCTCTATATATATTCCTCCCCTCCAACACTTAGGTTAGATTCTACCTCTCCTAAACCTATACACTCCATACATAAAGCCTCATACACACTTATACACTCCACTCAAGCCTCTCAAGCCTTCTTGAAATCACTCAAGCTCCAATCAAGACATCTATTGAAGATTACAAGAGTGTTGAAGGCAAAAGGTGGTATCCCTTTTATGTTTGTGCTCTCCCCCACTCTTCTCTCCTCCCTCCTAGCCTACTTAGGCTATTCTCTATTTTAATCCCCATCTTCACCCCCCCTTTCTTGCATGCTTGAGCCAAGAGGGCTCCTAGATCATGTCTAGAAGAAAGCAAGTGAGAGCCACCGTGTAGGGGGACCTCTCACTAGCCCACTTTAAGATGGTATAGCCTAAGAGCCCCTTGTTTGTATGGTGAAGCCTAAAAGCTTTGTATGTGAATCATGACCCCTTGCATATTACAATTTTGATCATGTCTTGTATGCTTGGCTTTATTTTATGTTTATTGCCATATCCCACAATGCATGCATTGCTCTTAATTTCATGATATTTCCAAGTCCTACATATCCTTCAATAATTGTTTGAAAAGTTGGCCCCTTAAAGTTTAGGATAAGACTTTAGGAATCTTGCCTTAGAAAAATCCCTCACACCCCCCCTAATTCATATTTTGTACCATTATATTTCAACTTGCATAAAAGTTGCTTTCAAACTCTCTAATCTTCAAGGTTTTCATTCTCTCAAAGTTAGTGGTTGGAATGGCCCCATGTAACCCTCTCTTGAGTGGTCTCCCTTTTTATTGGCTATATAAACCCTCTCTTGATGGAATGGTTCTCTTGAAAAATGGTTTTCAAAATCCTTCCCCAAAGATGATTTCAAAAATGCATTCTCTCCATTTTTGCATAAAAACGATCTTCCAAAACTTGTCATTATCATGTTGAATTTTAATCCCTCCACTCTTGTCAACATGAAAGTTATAATGGTCATGAGGAAACCTTCCTTGGAATGGTCTCCAAGCACCACTCATACAAACCATACTCTTGACTAGAGTCAAAATTTTCATGAAAATGATCTTCAAAAAGATGACATACTAAAGTCCATTGCATAACATGTTTTGTTTTCCAAAACTCTTTCCAAAAATGAACCAAACCACACTTCAAAATCATCTTTCAACTCACACCCTAGGTTAACTTGACCCTAGTTACCTAACTCTAGGTTAACTTGACCCTAGTTACCAAACCCTAGGTTAACTTGACCCTAGTTACCTAACCCTAGGTTAACTTGACCCTAGTTCACTCACCTTAGGTTAACCCTACCCTAGTTAGTTAACCATAGGTCATCTAAACCCTAGGTTAACCTAACCCAAGTTAGTTAACCTTAGGTCACCTCTAACCTTAGGCTCACCCAACCTAGGTTGATACACTTCAAGATTCCAACTCTTAAACCTTTTTCTAAATGATCATTCAATTTTCAAACTATTCCCATAACCTATTTTTAAAAAAAACCCCTCACGCTCATGATTTCAAAAAGACAACTCCATAAACTCCTCAAATATTCTTACATTTCATCTTCAAAACATTCCCTAGAATGCTTTCAAAGAGTCACAAACCTAAGGTGTCCCTAGTCCACTCATAGTTAGGGATTCCAAGGAGAAGTGATAAAACAAGAACAACCTCTAAGGTTGTCTATATTAGGACTCCAAACCCTTAGCCAATTTCGAAAACCTTTTTCAAAAACCAATTCATCAAAACATTTCAAAATCATACCTCAAAGGTTTTCAAAACAAAGTTTCAAAAACATTCTCAAACTCTCTTGAGTTATTCAAAACATTTTCCAAAACTCTCTCAAATTGACCCAAAAGCATTTTCAAAGCACACCACTATCCAATTTCAAGTCAAAACTTTCAAGACCACAAAGAGTCTTCAACTTCCAAAGACCTCAAAGTGTCTTAAACTTTTTCAAAGACCTCAATGTGTCTTCAAACCTTCCAAAGGCCCCAATGGCCTATTTTGCATCAGGCTTTTGCCCGAATTACGAATGACCTAATTCTCGTCAAATGAGATACGTAGGCAACCTGAAATGGTGCGGTCATAACTTTTATTTCAACCCTAATCCCTTTTTCAAAAAAATTCCAATCAAATCAAAATTTCTATCCCAAACTCTTTCAAAACCTCCATTATTTTCAAACTTCTTCCAAAACTTGCATCATGCATTATTCATTCAAAAAGTGATGACTAAACCCCATTTTTCTATAAAGTGGATCACGGTAACCGGTTATTCTAATAAGTGAACAAAGGGTGATTAGACATGTAGGTACTGAAAGGACAGGGTAGGGCGATAATCTTAAGATATCTTCCCTGCACGTAACCAACCCCCGAACCTTAGATCTCTGTTTTCAAAAGACCAAAATGGAGTTATTTTCAAAAAAGGGCATAAATATTTCAAAAAGGTTGCCAAACAACTTATTTTCTTAAAACCCTCTCTTGAGGGAGTTTTTCAAAACCTTTTCCAAGAAACCCTAAGTTTAATCTTTGAATTGACACTTAGTTTTAGATGTCCTAACTCACCTTAATGAAGTTAGGTGACGACTTCTATTTTTCTAAAAAGCTCTTAGTTAAACCAATTTTCAAACCTAGTCGCATTTGTCTTTTTAGGAGGACAAGTTCTAGTGACAGAGTTCCGTGCTTTAGGGTTTTCGAACCGAAAGGACCTTAGACACCTCAAAAATCGGAGCACAACAGCTGTCAATCAATTACATCATTCTGATTATAAATTTTATATGAATTTTTTTGTTTGTATTGTATTATCTTTTTTTTATTTGCCTTTTTACCTTGTTTTTGGAGTGCATTGTATATAAATCCTTCGGAATTCAGAATGCAACGTAACACGGCACTGTGTACAATGGGCTGCTATGACGTGGGAGAAAGGCCCACAAGAGTTATTGACATCGTATTAGGCCCAAACGATTGGATTTGATTGAACTAGGCTTGAAAATGATACTTGTGATCTTGGGGCTTTTACAAAGCCATGTTGGAGGAGCTTCAACCAGAAAAAAAAGAGAGTGAATTCCATAATTAAAAAAATTCCATAAAAATAGAATATGAATGCTTTAATTGCATCATAATTGATATTACTTGCTATGATTAATTTTTTGGCTCAACTAATGCCTAATTTAATTATTTTTAAGTCCTAATAACATGTTTTAGAGTTTCGATTGATTTTATTTTTAGTTTCAGCGTTTTGAAAATAAATTAATCAAAATTTTGATAATAAAAATTTTTCATTTTTTTTTACTTTTTATGAATCTAAAATTTGGAAACTTGAAAATAAAGAGTGATTTTTATTTTTTGTGAAGGATTTGAATATTTCGGTGTTTTCATGAAACGCAGTTTTCATAAAGTTGTCGTTTTTTTTAATTTTTAAATAAAAATAAAATTTGCATATAGTATTTTAAAAACATAGTCATAATGTTACTAGCTGCTGATATTTTTTTTTTCGGTTACAAACTGTTAGTCAAATGTTAGCAATAAATAGCTGCTAAACTCGGACACCGTAGAACCTGAGCGAGGATGCAATAGATTCCAAACACGTCATCAAAATGACCGCCAAAGCGGCCACGTCTCCAGAGCGAACATCATCTTGCGAAGCACCAGATCTCACCCACCACGTGCACTTATCATCTTTAAGTTCTCAACACGTCTAAGCGAAACGGCCAGTTGTGAGATCGCGAATCCATTAAACGGTCCAGATTGCAGCCATATAGCAAACTAGGGTTTTCGACAAGCCACCAGACTCCGAGTATATAAACTCCACAGTCGCATCATAGCCGGTGCGGTGCAGTTCGGCCTGCCCTCCCAAAAAAATCTCCTTTCTTTCTCCATTTTTCTGAGTCATCGTCGTCGACTGGTTCCACTTGGATCTCCGACGATATATCCCCATTCTACCCTTCCCACTCCTGTCTTATACCCAAAATACCAAAAAAAAAGTTGTCAAAAATCGCCGAAAAACCACTCAGTTCGAGTCCTTTTGGGTCCGGCTATTTTATCAGTCTTTTGTTTGCGTTCTCTCTAGGGTTTCATTTCATTAAGCAGAGGAGAGGGAAAAAAAACCTGGAAAGAAAAAACAGAAAAGGAAAGAGAAAAGAAAAAAATGGCGCAGATTCAGGTGCAGCATCAGAGTCACGTTTCGGGGCCGAACGGTGTGGCGGTGGCGAACGCCGTCGGTGCGAACCAGGTCGTGTCGACGTCGCTGTACGTTGGGGACTTGGACTTCAACGTGACCGACTCGCAGCTCTATGATCTGTTCAACCAGGTTGGCCAGGTTGTCTCGGTTAGGGTTTGTAGGGACTTGAGCACTCGGCGATCTCTCGGTTATGGCTACGTCAACTACAGCAACCCTCAAGATGGTTAGTCTCCTCGTAATTACGTTTCTGTTTGTACGAATTTCACTGGTGTGGTAGATTAAGGTAGTTCGATGACGACTAATTTCTGAATTTCTGTTTATCTGATTAATTTGGGACATTTTTGCGCAATAAATTTCCGAGTTTTAACTTGACTGATGATGTGTTGGTTGGTATATTAGGAACTAGGAAGTGCATTAGTGTGATTAGCCGTACAACTTAATGCTACATTAGTATTGGTAAATAATATGGATAATGTAGCATCTCATTGATCTTATCAGACACAGTTTCTGCTGTTGCTAACACAAATTGTTGCATTGAATGTTTGTTTAAATGGAACTTGAGAGCAATGAGAGGCAATGTTCCAAATAATTGAAGGACTTTGCGCCATGAGTATGTATTGGGTTATCCTGTATAGAGGGGGGAAAAATTAATGGTTTGAGGTATTATTCTGATTGCATGGCGTTGAATTGACTTGGTATCTAGAGTTCTCAGCTTTAATTTAATTATTACTAGAATGGATTTGTGCTTCAGCATTCATGTAATGATGTGTCTGTCTGTGCTTGTGAGTAAACTTAGTGCCCCATAGCTTGCAAGAAGTGCTTTGTGAACAGGCATAGTGCAGTTGATATATTTTGTTGCTTGCTTTCTTGTTGGTTGTATTTGGAATTGTTCTTTGTTTATATGCATATTTTTTAAACTTTTGCTGGTTCCATGTGGGCAAATATTATGTGACTTGTGCACCCTGTGATGATTTGTTTTTCTTGAACTTAGACAGGTTGCCTCTTTTATGGTCATTTACTAAGCGTGTAAGAACAGTTATTTGTATTGCCCCTAACTTCTCCCCTCTTAAAGAAGTGTGAATATGTAATTTTTTGTTAAATGTGACCACAGCTGCAAGGGCAATGGAAATGCTTAACTTCACTCCACTTAATGGCAAGTCTATCAGAGTTATGTATTCTCATCGGGACCCCAGTGTTCGTAAAAGTGGTACTGCTAATATATTTATCAAGGTATCAAGGTTCTCTATCCTTATGCATTTTTATTGCTTCCTGGATTTTAGAGTATTTTGGTGGCAATCAGGCTGCCAGGAAAACTTATGTGATGGCAGTAGGTTAGGATTTTCATGGACCAATTGGAGGAATATTGTTGTAAGACAACTGGGTAGATGTTTTCTTGAATTATGTGCCTCTGGATTGGGCACCAAGTTGGATGTTGTAGAGAACAGTAACTGAGGCAGGAAGAGAACTAATAACCAGAAGTTACCAGTCTAGGCTTGATTTTAATGGTTTTCTTTTTGTCGTTACTTGGCATAGTGTTCTCATTTTGTGCGTTAGAGATGTCTACAAAATTGTGGGTGCTGTTTATTTCATACCATTCAACGGACAGTATAACCTTGCCCAAGCAAATTGGCTTTGGCTCATTTTTCTTTATTAACATTTCTGTTTAATTTTTTGTGCAGAATTTGGACAAAGCAATTGACAACAAAGCATTACATGATACTTTTTCTAGCTTTGGCATCATTCTTTCTTGCAAGATAGCTACTGATCCTTCTGGCCAGTCTAAAGGCTATGGTTTTGTACAATTTGATAATGAGGAATCTGCTCAGAAGGCAATAGATAAGTTAAATGGCATGCTCATTAATGATAAACAAGTTTATGTGGGGCCTTTTCTTCGTAAGCAGGAAAGAGACACTACCATGACCAAGACAATATTTAATAATATCTATGTGAAAAATCTATCAGAATCAACAACTGAAGAGGATCTAAGGAAAACATTTGGTGAATATGGAACAATTACTAGTGCAGTGGTGATGAGGGATGGAGATGGAAAGTCTAAGTGTTTTGGATTTGTCAACTTTGAAAATGCTGATGATGCTGCTAAAGCTGTTGAGACTCTAAATGGTAAAAAAATTGATGATAAAGAGTGGTACGTTGGGAAAGCTCAGAAGAAGTCTGAAAGAGAGCTTGAACTAAAAAGTCGGTTTGAGCAGAGTGACAGGGAAGTAGCTGATAAATTTCAAGGAGTGAATTTGTATATCAAGAACTTGGATGACAGCGTTGATGATGATAAACTGAAGGAACTGTTCACAGAATTTGGTAGTATTACTTCATACAAGGTTTGTAGAATGGTTGTCCCTTTAAGTATTGAAATTCACTTGCCTCTGTCCTTTCTCTATATCTACGTATAGGTAAAGGGTGTCTACTTATAGGGTAGATCTCATCCTTTTTTCCATTTATTTTTTTCACTTTTCTTTGTTGAATTTATATAGATTATGCGTGATCCTAGTGGAATTAGCAGAGGTTCTGGATTTGTTGCCTTCTCTACTCCTGAAGAAGCATCTCGTGCTGTAAGTCAACTTTTGTGCGTTTGCATTTGGGTTCTCAGACAATGCCTAATTTCTACCACTTTCTGCAGCTTGCAGAGATGAATGGTAAAATGGTTGTAAGCAAACCACTGTATGTTGCTCTTGCCCAGCGGAAAGAAGAGAGAAGAGCAAGGTTGCAGGTAACAGCATTGGGGAAAATTCCTTGATGCATCATGGATGACAATTGTGATCTTTTATTCAACAATCAAGCTAGTGTTACTTGTTGGTTTCCGCATATTAATTGCTTCACAAAATATGGATGCATTCTTTTTGTAACTGAATTCCTTGCTGAATGAATGCTTTTGTTATCTTTTTCATGTTTCGCAGTGTGTTGTGTATTTTTTTATATTTGAAAGTTCTTGAAAGTAAGAGGTACATTTGGTTTGAACTGATGGTAGATTTAGGACAATACACATCTTTAATGTAATTTCAAACTGTAGATGCATATATCTTGATGTGTAAAGTTTTAGGCACATAGACTGAGCTGGTTTTATGGTTCCATGCAAACACAGACAGGGTTTCAGTTGGAATAATTGGAGCTTGTCAAAGAGCTCTTGTTTGCCTAGGTTATTTTGTTTGATCCAGGATTTGATTTGGCCATGAATTGAAACGGTAGTTATGTATTGGAGTTGCGAAGGGTAAAGGTGTATGATATTCGACCCTTGCAATTGGTAAATTGTGACTGACCTTTGCTTATGGTGTCTTTTTATTTGTGGAGGTAATGCTGAGGAGTCAATGTAGATGTGACCTTATTGTCTCCCAGCCCCTCTTCCGTGACAACCATGATTCTTGTTTCTGCTTGTCACTCCATCATTGACTGCTAATGTATACTTCTGTATGCAGGCACAATTTTTGCAAATGCGGCCAGTTGCAATGGCACCATCAATTGCTCCTCGTATGCCAATTTATCCCCCTGGTGCTCCAGGTCTTGGACAACAATTATTTTATGGGCAAGCTCCCCCTGCAATGATTCCTCCCCAGGTATTGACCGTCTGCTGACGTGTATTTATTTATTTCCTTCGGTCCATTTCTGCTTACTTGCTTTATATGCTGAACATTCCTCTCTCCTTGTTATCAGTTTTCATGAACACATTTTAGTGACTTGACAACTTTGTATTTCCAAATCAATGCTTTTTGTTTCTTGATGTTTTTTCGTGGACAGGTTTGTTGCAAATAGAAATAAATATTGTTGGACACTTGACAGGCATTGAAACAACTTATTGATTAGGAATGTTTCGTCGTGTTTTGGTGCAATTCAGTATGTTTCAATGGAAACATTAAAACTTTGGTACACCATTAGTGTTGTCTGTTTCCTAAGAAACATAATCATGTTGGCCATTTTGATGGAAACGGAAGAAAATTTTGTTCCTTGCTTCAGCAGAATTTCAAAAGATGCTTCTATGCTGGACTCGTTTCATTGCAGTTTTATTTGCGAGGTCTTCGTCAGCCTTTCATTTCTCATGGTGACCGGGGAAAAAAAAAAAGAGGAGATAGAGAGAGAGAGAGAGAGAGAGAGAGAGAGATTAGGGAAACACCTTCTACTATCCATTTCGGGAGGCAAAAACCTAGAAGTTATTGGGTCATAGGCTTTTGAATTGTGAATTTTTATGTTAAAATATAAATAAATAAATAAATAAAAAAGAATTGAAAATGAAATGCTGCATGGTGTACCCTAATGAGGGCATCTTATGGGGAACTTCAAAATTACTTGTGAAATAATGTAGGTATGAGGGATTATAGACAATCTACTGCAACACTTGTGCTGGTATTGTTTAACTTAGATGTTAAACCACAAAGATAGATTTTTGTAGCTCAATCAATTGAGTGTGTGGAATTTGGTTTTCCTTGTTGCTTATGTTACATTCTCCTGTGAGTGGTTTGCAGCAGCTTTGGATACATTCTAATTCAATAGTTTCATTTTGTAGGCGGGATTTGGTTACCAACAGCAACTTGTTCCTGGAATGAGGCCAGGTGGGGCTCCTATGCCAAATTTCTTCATGCCGATGGTCCAGCAGGGTCAGCACGGCCAGCGGCCTGGTGGGAGACGGGGAGCAGGTCCTGTGCAACAAGCGCAGCAGCCCGTGCAATTGATGCAGCAGCAGGTTAGTTTACATGTGATTAATTCTTTTTCTTTGTTTCTCTCGTCCTCATGCCCCCACATCTACGACAGGAGGAATAATTTTGGGTGTTCATATTTCAGATGCTTCCTAGGGGACGCGTCTATCGTTACCCACCTGGTCGCAATGTGCCAGATGTTCCCATGCCTGGAGTTGCTGGAGGCATGCTTTCTGTTCCATATGACATGGGTGGCATGCTACCGCGAGAGGCTGCTATAGGACAGCCCATGCCTGTTCCCGCTTTGGCTACTGCCCTTGCAAATGCACCACCTGACCAGCAGAGGATGGTAGGCTATTTTCCATACTTGGGTTTTCTCTGACACGGTTGCTTTAGAATGCTTTTAACATTTGCATTTATTTTTCTGGGTTGGTAGATGCTGGGTGAAAATCTGTACCCACTTGTGGATCAGCTGGAGCATGAGCATGCAGCCAAGGTGACAGGCATGCTGCTGGAGATGGACCAAACTGAAGTTTTGCATTTGCTTGAATCACCAGATGCATTGAAAGCAAAAGTTGTGGAGGCCATGGAGGTCCTGAGGAATGTTGCTCAGCAGCAGGCCAACAGCCCAACGGACCAGCTAGCATCTCTGTCCCTTAATGACCACCTTGTTTCCTGAGTGTGTTAGGTTGATTGAAATCGGTGACTGGTTCGGGTTCAATTTAAACCGAAGTTTCACTTGGAGTGAGGGAACTGGAATCCATTTAACATTTTCGACTGGTTTTAGCGTTGGGTAGGATTTTGTAGTCTGAGATATTTTGTTTGCTTTTGGGTTTTAGATAGTCCTCTGATGATTCTATGATTTCCAGAATCTTTTGTTAAGGTTTTGTCTGAGTTGATTTCCGTAGACATGCAAATTTAGTTGTCCTGTCTTGTTTGCTATACTAGTTTGTTTTGTGCTCTGCCAAGTCCTTTTCATGATTTCATTTTGGTAGTACTATTTACATGTTAGCATTGCTTTTAGATTTCTTTGAACTATAGTTAGCCTTTATTTATAATTCGGTTTGTGGTGGGGATGAGATCTGTTTTTAGCTTGATGGATGGAATTTGAGGGAGTTACTGTTATTGTCCTGCTGCACTCTCTGAAAACATGGTTGGTGATCAGGTTACAGGTGGTGGAATTTTTTTTTGTTTTTGCCTTTGTTTTGATGATTAAGGTTAAAATAAATGGTCTAGTTAAATATATATGCAATTTGGATCTTTTTATACCTATGCACTACCGGAGTGTGATGATAACAAGATGCATTACATGGCTCTGCTCCAGTTGTTTGCATTGTCAAGTTGGTAGATTGTATGTATTATGCGAGACTACCATGGTGCCCGTAGAATTTGATTATGGAGATTGACCTGATTGGCCTCCTTTTCCACGCAGCTGTTACTAGCTATTTGAATTTAGAGTTTTGGTAACATGTGTCCGCATTTTAAACTTATTTTGTCCAATTGTACAATTCATTAAAAATTATGTTGTTATAATTTTTAACATTTTGTATAACAAGACAAAGTAAGTTTAAAATGTGTTCTTAAGTTACATGTTAGTATTTGTTTTTAATTTAATTACATCTTACCCCTTATTGGAGCGAAAATTCAATGATTATTTGTGGTTTAGAAATAAATGCATAACTCTTTTATTGTTTGTACTTATTTGTAAAGTGGATAGAATTGTGATAGATTTAATGAAATAATAAAAATGCTCTTGTAAAAAACAATTCATTATTTTGATATAAAATGATAAAATTATTTTTTTTTATGTTTCATTTTAGAGAGAATGAGAAAAACATTTGTGAGAGAATCAAGCATGGTTATGTGTTTATTTTTAAACTACAAGCAAGTTGTTTGATTTTTACAGGTAAAATGTAATTAATCTGTATTCTTGGTAGCCATTTTCTTTTCATCCGAATTTTTCTTATTAAAAAATTGAATATAGATCACCATAAAATCGTCCAATAAGGTTGGCAAGAAAGAAGAAGAAAAAAACAACAAAGATTCAAGTAAAACCATAATAGAGTATCATGGTTTAAAATTCATCCAGTTTTAGGTGTACAGTTATTGGTATTTAGACAAGTTCAATTCATAATTTGGGGGAAATGGAATTGAATATTTTTTACGAATTAAGGAAATTTTACTGGAATTTGATAAAAGAGTTTTTTTTTTTATTGGTACATACAAAATAAAGTTTTAGATTGTTTAAATTCAACCCTAATGTCAAAATTTTGAAAAAACAAATCCGATTTGAATGCATAGTTAACAACAAAAATATAATAAAAATAATAATAGACAAATAAATAAATAAATAGACGTAGAGAAACTTCAGGGTCACGCTTCCGAGGACTCTTCTCCCCTGTACAAAAGGGTCACAGTGGGTCTCTTTGCAGGGTCTCTCTTTCACTCTGTTGCGAAGAATCGGA
The DNA here is from genome assembly GCA_033060915.1 of Euryodendron excelsum. Lineage (NCBI taxonomy): Eukaryota > Viridiplantae > Streptophyta > Magnoliopsida > Ericales > Pentaphylacaceae > Euryodendron > Euryodendron excelsum. Next base: position 5,742,033 of record CM065389.1, on the reverse strand, counting down.
TAAGCAAATACTCTTTGAGTGTCTCTCTCCCATTAATGGGAGATCCCAGGAACCCCAGACCGTCGTCGTTTTCGCTGCCACCTGGTTGCCGATTCTACCCCTCCGAGGAACAACTTGTCTGCTACTACCTCACTCACAAGAATAACGATGATCGCCGCTTTGGGTTCGATGTGATTAACGAGGTTGATTTGTACAATTATGACCCGTTCGATTTACCGGAGACCGCCTGTTTCCGGTTCGGGCGCGGAGGGAGGAGGAGGCACTGGTACTGCTATGTGGCTGCTAGGGTTTTGAAGGGGAGTGGCAGAAGGAGAGCCGGTGGCGGGTACTGGAAGAGGAGTGGGCAGGTGAGGGAAGTAGCGGGCGGCGCCGCCAGGAAGGTTGTTGAGGGGACGAGGAAGAGGTTCGTCTTTTATTTGGGGGATTCGCCGGAAAACGCCGTCAGGACCGATTGGGTTATGTATGAGTATGCCCTAATTAATCATCACAAGGTACTTCTATTTTGGGTTTAATTTTTATATTTAGTGCAATTACTTGGGGGATTCGCCGGAAAAGAGGTTAAATTGTCAAGTGTTGGTTTTGAAAGGCTTTATTTCATTTCTGGTGCAAATTTGAATAATTTGGGGCACATATCGTGGACAATAGACAGTGATAGAAGGGTTAGAATTTTGTACAAAGTCCAATGCTTTTCCATTGCTTTCACTTTGCTTTCTGCAATCAATGTTCGTATTACTCTTTTTGAAATCAATGGTAAATGTTCGTATATTTTGCATCTGTTGATTTAGTTATCATGGGTTCTGTTTGGTCCTTAGAAATGGTAGGGGAAAAAAGAAAAATGAGGACAAGGAAAAGGAGAACTAGAGAAGTGATTTTCCTCTAAACTCAAATAAGGTTAGATTTAAAATTTTCTCAAAAATGGTTAGGAACCAAGAAATATATATAACAAAAAATGTAAGCTCATATTTTCCCCTTTCCCCACAAATCTGCCAACCAAACATAGCTTTAGTCTTTCCTTATTCTTGATGTAGTTATCCATGGTTTTATGTTTTGGGAGATTATCTGCACTGTACACTACTCTAGCAAGCTGAAAACTTGCATTCAAGTCGGCAAGAAACTAGAAAAACATTGCTGGTGGATGTGCAGTCAATTAAACTCCTCATCTGGCCTCTCACACTTACAATCCTGGTTGTGAATTTAATACTGCATTAAATGCCTAGTAAACCTAACACCATTCACCTTCCCTTAGATAGAAGCTCTTGTCCTGATAAATCTGAAATATGGTTGACTCGACTTTGAATCAACTTTACAAAGCATTGCATCCGGCTTCTTGGGTCCATTTGCATTATTTTTTCCTTTGTCTAGGGTTTTATGTACAACATGCTAGCATTTTTCATTGGCTTCAATGGCAAAATATGTCTGTGCAATCAAGTTTGAAATTTAGTTTTACCCTAAAAAGTTTTGAAACTATTACTTACGATTGGTGAGAAACAAGTGTTCCCATTGCATCGAGTGTGACGACCAGTATGTAAAGAGTAAATTTCTCAGCCTCGTTTGTTGGACATAGCAAGAAGCCTATGTTACTTGTTTTTGTTACTTTTGACACCATGTTTCCATGTGTTGCCAGTGGTTAACTTGTTGGGTAAAATTTGAATGTTGGAGCTGCTTGATATCAATATGTGAGCCTTGAGCTTTCCAAAATACCACACTGCCAAGGCCTCTTTTGGGCTTTCCAAATTATATAGCAGCACTATGGTCTCGTGATAATTATCTGGAAATAAGAAGGCCTTGTGATGTCTCCAATTAGGATGAGTAACTATATTAATACCAATTGACACCAGATTAATAACTGTATTATTCTTTGCAACTTCTGCTGAAATTGAAATGTATCAGAACTTTGTCATAGTATTTCTACTTGCTTGAGCAAACATTTTAAATTCATTGGCCTTCCTGAATTGAGAACGCAATATGCTTCTGTTTTGGGTTTAAATTTTGCTTGTAACCCCTTGATCAGTGAATCAATCTGAGAAGCCTTGCAATTTACTCATTATTACTATTTAGTGACGTTTGTTATTGGTTTATGTCCTTTTTTGGATGATAGTTGTTAGGAGTTTTAAGGTGGTAGCATACTTCTATTCATCAAGCTTCCAAAAAATTAAAAGGGAAAAAAAATCTAGGAAAGATGGGGTGCGGAGAGAGTTGTATTATTTTAATGGATTTCCAATGTCTTCTGTTATGATATCTCAAACTTTTATTTTGTTGCAGGTTTCCTTCATCCTGTGCCGAGTATTTGTCAAGTCTCACAGTCAAAATAATGTATCAGAGCCTGTTCTAAGTTCATGCGGCGAAGAAAGTGTTGCTACAGTACGTCATGTTGGCATTCAGCATGGCGGAACCATCACATCTGGTATTGGTGAAGCTCTTGTGCGTGATGAAAACTCTGTTGACAGGAAAAATGAGGTTTTGAGCTTTCCGATGGGACTAGTCAGTGAGCTAGATGATCAAATTACTGCTGGGGCTGGTGCACTTGCCGGTGTTCAGCTTCCCTCAAGCATGCAACCTAATAAGCCGGTATTTTATCCTACATATTTTCCCTTTTCAGTTTGTACATGATGCTACTTATTGTCATGCCTTATCTATTTAGGCTAGAAGATGCATTGCCACATGCCATTTCATTTATTAATTTTTGTTCATTGGTTTCCTGGCCTAAAGGTTCATTTTGACTCTTGATATTTCTAAACTGGGTTTCTAGGCAAGCCTCTTCTTAATTCTTAATATTTATTTTGTTTGTGAGGTTTTTTTGGAGCGGAAGGTAATAGATGTTGGGTTCTGTATATAGAGCATGCATTAATTATCTCTTTCTTGCAGTTGCGAACTACCTATAACATGTGTTGGGGGACGGGGGGGCATTTCATTTCATAAAGTCTTCTATGGCTTCAAACTTCTGTTGAATGCAAAATTTACATATATTCTGCTCTATTGCATTTGGAGTTTAGATGTTCCGAAAACAAAGAAACATATCCTTAAATAGAGGTAACATCTCAGTTTTATCTATGTTTTCTTTTGCCTGTTGTTAAAGTTCCAATAGTTAGGAAAAAGGCAATTTTGGATTTCTTCATTATTCTTCTCCTTTCACTGTATTTTGTTTCCATGTACTATAACTTTGATGAGGCCTTCTGTTTCTCTGGAGTGTGTAGTGCACATGTATTTTAGTAGCTAAAAGGCCAAATTTCCTTCTTTTTCTTTTGGTGTTGAACTGGAAATGTTCAGAACACCATACCTATAGCTCTAGATATCTTCCTTTTCCAGATTTGCTGCACTTGTTACCATGTCATTGTGCAATATATGCAGGTGACAGCATCTGGGCCTGCCAGTGGTGCTTCTGTGTTTGACGGTTTGGCTGCTCATCATTTAATGGCCATTCGAGAAGAAGATTTTATAGAGTTGGATGATCTGGCATACCCGCTTTCAGGCCTTGATTTTACATGATAAACATTGAAAGTAATTGGTTCTAAGAGATGTGTGGATGTAAATCTTGTCCTCAGCTTAAACTCCAGTCTGGAACGTTTGAGAAGGCTTTAAAAACTGAAAAAAAATTGTACAAAACAAAGAAACATACATGTCAATTATGAGATTGACAAAGATGTTATGGCAGCATTACTCAGCTCGTTAAGGTAGTGTTTTGACGCATGTTTTCTTAGAATTTTTCTGTTCAATCTCCATCATGAAAACAGTCAATGATCTATTCTGGTTTGGGCTTGCAGACTTGTTCTTGTGCCTTATGGCAGGCATTTACTCCAGTGGGATGGAGGAGGAGATTGATATGTGTGGGAAGATAGCAAAGTCAAACAAAACCAAGCTGTATCAGCAACTTCGCTCGGCTTGATCACACTTCAGGCATCCTATTGATGGTGGAGTTTTTGGATCAACCGTTAGCATTCAAGGGAAAAGCTACTTAATTTTCCCCTCTCTAGATTCTTCATTTTTCTCGATCTTCTTCTTAGGGAGACTTTTCTTCCTTTGGCCTTTTATGTTTTTGCTTTCTTGAATTTTCTTGCTGTAGGAGGTTTTAAACTATTTATAAATTATGGATATTAACTAGATATGGGTATATTGATGGGATACTTAATCATTAAAATTGTCCTCTAATGCTCATCATTTTGTTGCTGCAGGATTTAGTCAAATTGCTCATGATAGCAAATAAGCTGCATGGCATAAAAATATATTTTTCTTGGTTTTCCACGTATTCTGGTCACAATGAGATCTCTGTGTTTAGAATGATATTCTTGATTGTAGTCTGTCCTATCATATTAATTGTGGGGCTGAGACAAAGGGATAGTTTGGACCAATTGTAGAGTGCCAAAGGTTTAAATTGCGAAATAACTCTCATTATATAGAGATCCCAGGAAATGCTATATACGGTATGAATTCTAGAATGCACGAGAAATTTCTAACATATTTGGTTCTACTTTCTAGCTTCAGAGGTACTAAGGTGAGTATCTCTTGAGCTTGCAATCTGGCTTAAGGTTTTAGTGCCAAGTTCAAGGGTCAACGACAAATTTGAGATCTTGGGATATCCTGACATTAATGTGCATACAGTTGCTAAAACCTGTTTTTGCCCTTTGCAGCTCGAATATGTGATTGTTATCTTATTTTAATTTCAAAATGTTTTATTAAAAGTTTTTGTTCAGAAGCTTTATGGTATGTGTTGAGGTCCTGCATTCAAAGTCGAACCATGCGTGTTTATGTTTTTTTTTAAAAAAATTTGTCTTATGGGTAGATTCTGCAATCATGCTTCTAAAGCAAGTATACGAAGTTGCCTGGAAGTGTGAGGAAATTCTGAGTAGTTCTTCTAAATTGACACGGAAAATTCTTAATATAACTGTTGATTGGCTCTTTGGGTTTTGTTCGAGCTGCAGAAATATGCTAAACATGTCTGCAGTATTTTTCTCGAACTGTGTTACTTTGGATTTTTATGTTTATTTTTTATGCATAATTTTATCAAATTTCTTCGTAATTATAAGGATGTATGTAACGGTTGTAGAAGGTTTAGAGTGATATTCGTGTTCGGTATGATTAGTCAGTAGACCATCTGTGGGTATTGGTCTAATGATTTGTTGGCATGAATTCAATATCTGCAGCAGGGGAGATGGAAGATGCTGCGATATTGTTACCCTCTGAATCTGGCCCTCATAAGCTGATTTATGGATCGCCTTGAACAGGTCATTACTCATTTGTTTTTTGGGTGATAGGGGTGCACTCTCCTCTCTCTCTCTCTCTCTCTCTCTCTCTCTCTCTCTCTCTCTGTGAATCTGGTCCAATGTGAAATGGAAACGCCACTAACTTCTGTTAGAATTTCACTTATGTGAACATCTGTCTGCGGGAATTTTTTAGAAATTGAACTCAGCACTTTGATCAATTTCATGGCATATTGTATTTTTTTCTTTTGTATTTGGATTAAGGATTTGGTGAAAAAATAAATGAAATTATATTGTATATTTGGTTATCAAAGAATGGGAAGGTAAAAGACCATTAAAAATGAAAGAAAAAAGAATTTAGAATATCTCATTTTGTTATCTTCTTTCTCACATTTTTTTCTTTTACTTTTTTCTTCTCTTTAACTTTTTATTTCTTTTTTCTTTTGATAAATACGAATTTTACATAATCTAGTGCTCGGTAATGTGAGCAGTCCTGCTCGCGCCTGCCCATTGTAGGATAACCACTTATTATGTGGCCGTCTAGTGTTCATTGTCTTGCTTTGAAGCATTTGCTCAAAGAATCTATCAACTTGCTGTTCAGGGCGGAGGAAATGCTATCTTGAATCTTAGATTTGTCTAGAGAAATGAAAATGTCATAGAAAATGAATTATTTATACGTATTTATTTATTCATATGTAATCAAATAAAAAAAATAACTTTTTCTTCTGACAAGTATCGGTAAAAAAAAAATTCTCATTTTTCCAAGCTAACCAAATAAAAGAAAGGTATTTAGCTTTTTTTTTATTTTATTTTTTAGGCAAATATCTATTTATTTTCTTCCTAACCCAACCAAACAAAGAAAATGTATTTACCTTATGTCATTTAATGTTCTCTTTTTATTTTTTCTCTTTCTGTTTTTTTGTCTTCATAAATTCAAGATTCAAACATAATATAGGTAAATCATAGTTATAATTTAGGCAATATTTGATGCATTTAACATCCTGTTAAAAGAGAAGCTTGCATTCTTAGAAAATGCAATTTGATCTCCATCCTATCTCGATTAAGAAGAGTTTGGAGATTCAATAAATAAGTTAGGGACGTGTTACACTAAGAAGAACAAACTCAAAACGAGTTTGGAGCTTATTATATGGGAAAGAAAATATTATTTGCTAAAAAAATGTGAGGGGTTGACTTGACCCCATCTAATTTATAAACGGATTGAAGGATTTAAGTATGGTATGAGGCGAGAGGAAGAATTTTATTAAAATCAGGGTAGAGTTAGACAAATCCATCGCATATGATACGACCCCTTGTCATTCCCATGTGCATACTTATTATGGCTGGTGCAATCTGTCAAGGGAGGGTCCTTATTTCTGCTTGACTAGCAGCTTGGGGTCACCCCACCAGACTATTTATCTTCCAAAAGAAAGAACTCTGGTAGAGATTGGGTCCCTTTGGCCACAGTTGGCAACCACCACAACCCTTGTTTTCTCTATTATCTCACCTTTACTAATACTCCAACTTCATGTCCCCTAATGGCTAATGCTAACCCATAATTGCTTATTATCTATTGTTTTAGGTATCAGAATACCAACTATTGTTATTTAGATTTAAAATTTTACATTAAAAAACTCAAAAAATACAATAATACCCTGAAAACTAGAAAGCTACCTATTTACTACATTTTTTTTTCCAGCATGTCAAGGCTATATATTCAAGTTTAGACAGTGAATAAAACAACGAATCAGAAAATTCGCAAAAACTCACAAATTTAGTTGTCATGTCAACTTAATTGTCAGCATTAGATAAGTAAATAAGTCTACCAAAACATGTCATGTGTGACATTAGAAGCACGGAAATTTTTGAATAATTGCTCATGGTCAGACTCAACCAATCGCTATTTTGCTTTGTTAATTATTTATTCAAAGCGGCTATTAGGCAAAGGGTTATTCAAGTAATCCATATGGAGAAATTGGAAGCTTTGTCCTCGTGTCCTCAATTAAAACATAAAATAAAACAAAGGATAAAGAAAGCAATGCAACCCAACCCAACCCACCTTTGAAAGGAAGAGGAAAAAGAAGGCACAAACATGACATCAAATGAAGGGCTGGTACAATTTTTTTAATTTAATTTAGAAAAAAAATTAGAATGTTTTTGTTTTTTACTTTTATAAGTAAAAGATAAAGAAAAAATTAAAAAATTAATTTTTTTACTTATAAACTAAAAAAAATTAAGTCAAAATACCTTTTTACCTTACTAAACAGATTCTTAGAAAAAAATAAGAGGCCCGGAAGAGATATCAGCGGCAGTGCAGAGGGTGCGATTAAAAGTAGAGTTGGACCATTAATACTTGCACGGATCTTTATTTATAGACCAAGCATATATATTATATATATATATATATATAAAAGTGTGTGAATATATGTAGCTATCTATATCATCTACCCAAATTGGTGTATTATAATCATCACCAAAATCATCTGTGTTAAATGGAAAAAATCCAATAAAAAGTAGTATCTGTAATTTTTTATGTACTAGTTTCGTTTATGGTTTTTTTTTCTGTTTTCTACTATATAATTAACTAAATATTTACTTCTATTTAATGATCCTACCCAAGATACACAATCTCAGGTGGAATATTCAGGTGGATGACTTTCTGAGCCGTCGGATGGGGAATGAGTCCGAAAATTTACGGTCAAAATTGTACAACACTAGAGGATCTCTCTTCGGTGTGGAAAATGTGGATCATATCATTGTGGGGCCAGGTGAATCAAGAAGATGCCACGTGTGAGTAAAAATATCATGATTAAAATAATATTATTGTTTTAAGTCTCAAGTTACAATGTCAGATAGGTAATCTGTCACCCCAAGTCAAAATACGAGAGGGGGAAATTACCAAAAATACATAAACGAGAGACGTTAAGGTAAAAAAAGAAAGAGTGGACAGAACAGGCATGTGATGCTTGGCGTGAGAGAGAGAGAGAGGTGGGTTCGGCGCGCATCGGAAGACGGGTTTAATTTTAGAGAGAGAGAGTGCGGAGTGAGAGAGAGGACTTTAGGGTGGGAAGACGAAGACAAGAGCCATTTGGTGAGCGGCCCAACAGGACACCTCTGGCTTAGTTGTTGTTTATTCATTCATTTCTCTGTTTGAAAGAGCCTAAGCGACTTTTAACTCTCTCTCTCTCTCTCTACATTTCTCTGTCTTCTGGGTTATTTCGTAAATTAAAGATTACTGTCCTCTTTAATCCACCACCCCATTCCCATCTCTCTCTCTTTCACATACACCCATTTCTCATTCTCATCTCATCTTCCAACCCTCCCCCCTCAGTGAGTTTTGTCGTCTCCCAATCTTTCTCGTCTTCTTTTTCTAGAGAGAAAAAAGAAGCAGAGAGAGAGAGAGAGAGAGGTTGTTAGTTTCTTGATCATTTCTGAAAGCTTCTATTAAAGCTTTGTTTTTTCAGGTCTTGACCGCAGATCCACCATTCGGATGGTACGTTCTCAAATCCATCTTTCTGTCTCCATTTCTCCACCGATCTTTGATAATAATACCATGTCTATGATTCTCTTGAATTTTAGTGTTTTTTTTAATTATTTTTGCTCACTTTTTTGTTGGGTGGTTGGTATTTTTCTTCAAAATATTCCTTTTTCCTGGTGGATGTTTGGACGAGGTTGAGCAGACCTCTGCTTAAATTTTTTGCCTTTTTATCTGTCTTTTTGTTATTAAAAAAAAATCCTTTTATGTTATACCTGTTTCCGTTTGCTGTTTGACTGATTGTGTTGTTTAAGATAAAGCTGATCTGAGAATTCGATTCTCTTGATACCTTCGGTATCACCAAAGATGTTTTTACTACGATTTTCCCCCACGGTCCACCGATATCCATGTTTCTGTAATTTTCTATTTGTATATGCATGTGTTTGATTTTGTGGTTTAGGGTGGATACATTGTACTCATTTGTGCCTAACTCTTGTGATTCAGACGCCTTGAATTGCTGTTTTAGTGCAATGCTGCTGGTGGGTTGGTTATGCTTCTTTCTGTCTTTACTTCAGAGTAAAGATTAGATGTTAGGAACTCAATGAATTCTAGTTGGTGATCGGGGTTGTCGCACTTATCAAACTAACTGCAGTTAACAGATTGAGTTAAATACACGCACAACAGATGTATATATATACATCTATATATGTATATATACACATGCATATATTAATCCTGTTGTGGCATTGAAGCGTTGAGTCAATAATAAGACTCTTTTGCAGTAATAGGCTTGAAGTTATTGAGCATGAAACAGTGTCATTTATAGTCAAATTTTTAGCAGAAATAGTTGAGATGATAACGAGTTTGTGCTCATAATGTTATGCTGTTAGTAGGAGCACAAGGAGATTGAAAGTAGAATAGCAAGGTTAAAGTTTGCAGGATTTATGGTGAATGCATGAACATCTCATTCAACACAAGGCGTGGCCTTAGATAGGGCTAAATGGTGAAAGAGGATCTTGTTGCCACCTCAAGTAGGTGATAACTGGTTAAGATGGCCTTTGGGCGGATCTGTTTTTGGCATTTGCTTTTGCTTTTGCAAGTTGTTACTCAGCGGTCTTTTGAGGTGTATTACTAGTCTATGTCATTGTGTTCATTCGAAGTATAATATTCTGCCATATGTTCACCAACTCTATTCTTGTTTTACTTAGGACTCGGTTGCTATTTATCTGAATTCTTACATCTCATTGATTGTAACTTTTTGCTGTTCTGTTATTCTGGAAGAAGGCAATTTTGGAAATATTAGAATATAATTTCCCTAAGTGCAGGATCGGGATTTGTAAATCTGGGGGATATCATACTTTTTGAGCCAAATGGCCTCTAGTATCTTCTCTGTCAATACTTAGCTTGTTTGAAGGAGATTGTTGGATTTTCAAAATTATAAGCACATTGTTTAGTTGTTATAGCAGAAGTTATAGATAGGTAAATTGATTGGAGTTCCTCTTCCATCCATCAGTGTTTCACACTGATCTTATCTAAGATAGCATTCCTTCATTTACGTGTGTCATAAGCAGTTCTTATTATCACAGTTAATCATACAATGTTTTATTTTATTTCATTTTTTTGTGGCTACAGATCTGCTAAGAAGTCCTGTTTGTGTGGTACAGTTTCCATTTGAATATTTATTGGACTCTGTTAGAATTTTTAAACATCATATCCCGAATGCAAGGGCAGAGGAGTGCTTTAGGTTCCTTGCCTGAAACCTTAGGCTTTGATCACGGATCTACATCAAGTGATGCAGGTATAGATCAGCAGATTTGCTGGAATGATATGCGGAATTCTGCACATAACATCCTACCGGAATATATAACATCAACCAGTGACCCTAGTAGTTCTTATCTGAACTCTATGAGTCAAGAGGGACATAACTTCAATGGATGGAATGTAGGTGAACCCAGTTCTAGTGGGGCACAGAACCATGTCAGTCATAATGAACAAAAAACAGAACATGGATGGTCATCATTGATGGTTGCTTGTGGTGGAGCCGGTCCAGTTTCGGAAGAACGGCAATATGAACCAGCTAATGCCTTTACACTAAACAATGTTAATGTAAACCATAGTAGCAGTCAGATATCAAATGTGCCGTTGTTTATGCAAAATTCCAGTAATGCTATTCCTCAGGATCTTAACACGAATGCAGGATTTGTAGGACATGGTGGTGATGATTGTCAAATCATGAACTGTTCTAATGGATACAAGTCCGATGTATCAGCAAATACACGGATCCCATATGCTAGTAGTTCTTCTGATCCTTTTGGATTGCCTTCTGGAAGTGGTGGATATTTGGCAGAAGAAAATGATGGAAGGCCAGGGTGTTCATTGGAGGGTCGCCGCTTATCGTGTAAAAGAAAAGCTCTTGAAGGAAATATTGGGCAATCTTCAGTAACTGGAAGTTCGAGCTACTTTCAGCCTGCAGAAAATAACATTTGGCATGCTGTTCCTGGTCGATACCATGCTGGCAGAAGCTTAAATATATCTACCCCACCAGAAAACGTTCTTCATGTTAGTCCTATAGAACAGGTGAATGCGAGACTTGGACTGGGTGCTGCAGTAGCTACTTCTGAAAGTCCCCTCACTTTTAATGTGGCAGGAAATGCAGAAAGTTCCCAGAGAAATTACCGTGTGAGGATAAATCCTTCACGTCAACAAGGTTCTGTACCGCTAAATGCATTTTCAACAGGGAGCACTGTTGGGCATTCTAATGTTTCATCTCAACGGCAATCTTCGAGGCTTCTTCCCCTCAATAATTCTTTGGACTTGAGTTCACCATCTGCAGCAGACAATGCAAGTCCTCAAAGGCAATCCATTGTTGTGCATGCTCCTGCTTTCCGACGAACTCCACTATCATCTAGGTGGAATAGAGGTTCTAGCTCTAGAACTGGCCATTCATTAAGTTCTGTAGAGAGAGATGCTATGCCACATGAGGAATCTGACTCAATGAGCATGCCAAGAAACATTTCAGAACATCCTATGTTTGTACCCACAAATGAGATGAGAAATTTAGCTCAAAGTTCAACTAATTGGAGTTTAACAGGTGGAAATATAAGTATTGCTGCAAATGTTGCTTCTTCTTCTCGGACTGGTTCGAGTTCAGATGTCCATCCTTTATCTGTTCCTAATTGGGTTCCTCATCGCAATCCTCCACTGTATCCACGGAGATTATCAGAACTCGTTCGCCGATCGTTGTCATCTTCTGCTGGTTCTGAGTCTGGAGGCCAGAGCAGTAGTAATTCTCCAGTACACTCAGGTCCGCCCTCACAAGAAATGTCACCGTCATCTGGACCTGGTAACCAGGGGCATCATCCGCCACCCTCAAGGTCAGCAATAGAGAGACAACTTGATGGTGCTTTTGGAATTCCCTACTCATTACGAACTTTGGCTGCTGCCAGTGAAGGAAGAAGCAGGCTGGTATCTGAGGTCTGTTCTAGATTAATTATTGTCTACCTATGAAATTTGGTTACTTGATTTTTGTGTTATATTTCCATCATACTAATACCAGTTTTTGGGATCACTCTAATAAGAAATATAACTTTCCTGATTCATGTCACGTGATTGCATGATCTAGTACTATCATGATTATGATAATTATATTACTGTTAGTTTTCATCTTTATCTCTCTGGTAATTGTAAATAATTTAATTATTGCACTTTATCTAGTGGTGATTATGGTCTATTTGAACTCATTCGCTTGAATATTTCAAAATGGTAATTATTTTCCAAAATTGGCCTAATCAACCTGTGATAATCTTTGCCACATGCTTGTGCATCTTTAAAATGCTGGAATTTGGAGTTAGGCTCGATAAGACTTGCCTTCACCTGGTCTATTGTACTGTCAGTTTCTTAGGAATTACGTTTGCACTTATTTCTTCTTGATGTTTCAAAAGGTGTCATTTATTTGAGAATTGCCCAATTTTGTGATCCTCAATGGAAAAATTGTTGAAGCCAAAAACTTGATTCATGGGACCTGTTTATTTATTTTTCTCAATAACTTATTCCCCTGCCCCTTTTGCAGCTGTCAATATAAGAAAATTTGTCTTGTAGAACACAAAAGAATTGAACGTTATAGTTCTAACTGAGGACTGGTTAACAAAAAAGATGAGGTTATTTGAGAATGGAGATGTCATATTTACTGTTCTTTATTAATAGGGCGTGATGTTCTTCTCAACTACTTGAAAGCCTACATGATGCTTTGAACTTTACCCTATCCATTATCAGGACCCTTTGACTTGGATTTCATGGTATTACTTTGTAATTTGTATCAGATTTCATATATGTAGTGTGTGCTGTGTGCATTTACTCATACTCTCTGGTGATGGGAGGAATATAGTCAATTTGGCACTTAACAGCCTGTTTGGAACTGGAGGAAAGAAAGGGAAGGAAAGGAAAATAATAATTTTTCTTCATTCCCCTGTTTGGTTCTACTTAGGAGGAGGGAAGCAGGTTCCAAACTGGCACTCTATTGCCAATTGGCACTTCTTTGAAATAGTGAGATCTTTTGGTTTCGTTTGTTGTGCGTAAATATTTTTGTTTGCTAGATGAGAAACTGAGCTCCTTCAGTGAGCACGTACGTGGTACTACAGGAAAGCAAACTGTCCCAGGGCTTCGGCTTGGATTGGTTAGACCTGACCTTACCTTGGGCGGGGTTCTTGCACTTGTGGTGGGCTTGAGTTAAAAAGTATCAGGCAACCTTGGTTAGTGTGGGACCCACCCTAGGTTGATTGGCTTCAAAGTGTACTAACCTGAACCCTATTACATCCTATTTCTGCAATATGTATGTAGGTCTTTCAATGGATCGGGTCTAGTCCAGATCTGACTAGACCCGGATCTGATCTGATCCAGACCAATCTCTTCACGGACCGGATTGGTCCATATAAACCCACTCCGATAAGAATCAGATCCTGACCCTAATATCCTACCTGACCCGAATATCATATCTCTTAATTCTACACTATGTATCATGCATAATGTACGTATGTGATTAGGTTTATTAAATAGTTGTTAGATAATAGGAAGGGAATGGGAGCATGGTATTGGACTCTGGAAGTCCTAAAGGCCTAAGAATTTTACTTTTACCGCACCCATTCCCCATCCATCACTGGCATTAGGGAAAAAAATTAGCCACCCCTTCTCCTTACGCCTCCCAGTTGGACCTAGAAGATCGTCCTTCTCTTTGATCTCCTCATAAATCTGTCTTACCAATTTCACGACTTGCCTAATCTCAGCTCTATTTAATTTCAATTGATCATGTCTAACCGAATCAACCCATGCTAAAAGAAAAAGGGGACGAGAGAAAAAAAAAAAGAAGCTCTGGTTGAGCTTGGGGCATTGGGCTAGACGTTTTTGGTTAGGGTTTGGGTAATGCATTTGATTCTTCTGGTTTAGTTCTGGCCTAAACCTACCAAATCCTGGTTGATTGAATATTGTGAGTGGTCATGGTTCTAAGTTTATGCGCGATTTCATGTGTCTCTTTATTTTGTGCCTTGTTAGTGTTTTAAACCAAAATGGATTTCAAATGTACACCTATGTATATTATTTTATTATACGAAGGAAAAAGTTGTGAAGAAAAATTAGTGACCATTCTTTACAGAAGCAATTTTACTTGAGAAGAAAAAGAAATTGTAGTTCAAGTGTGATGGAAAAGACATGAGTTGTCAAGATATATATTTGGTATAATAGTTTTATATGAAATCTAAACACATCTAATATTATTTGTTGTACCAGATATTTATCTTGAAATCTCAGGATAGGTTTCAAATTCAAGGCTGCATTTAGTTCTGTAAAATTGCTCCTTGAAAATATTATCCATATTAATGCTCCTTGACAATGTGAGCTAACAATTTGATTTTGTGTGGTACAGATTCGCAGTGTCTTGGATCTCATGCGTCGGGGTGAGGGCTTGCGATTTGAGGTTAGATTTTTATATTGTTGGTGCTTATGTCAACCAGGACATCACTAGAACTTTGGCATATGAAGTCATGGGCACTCTTTACACTTCTCATTTTACTAATCCCTGTGCATAATCCATTGGTGGTGATTGGTGACAAATGACTCAAAATATTTGCTAAGGGACAAGAACTTTATTTTGGCCAACTATAAGAACTGAACCTCTTTGAGTCTGCATCTCCCTTTTATTTGCCATGGCAGCAGTTATCACCATTGTGTTGCAATGGCTTTGAAATTTGTAATCTAGAGTTGAACCCATGGGATACCGAATCATATGAAGGGGCTGTTAATTACATTGATTGAATCTGATGATGGGAAGGCCTTGCTATCTATCAATAAAATAAAATACGATAAAATGATGGTAAGGCTGCTGATTAGTTTCTTACTTAAAACATCTGTGGAAAAAGAAATTAAGGTTGCCATATTTTTCCCCATAGCATTTGAGCTCCTGTTGAGTAACCAGCGAATAGATGATTGCCTGTTCTTAATTTTATGAACAGACAAGTGAATTTTCTGTCTCTTCTGATACATATGATTACCTGACATACAATTGTTGCTTCTGCTCGTGTTAGGATGTTATGATCCTTGATCAGTCTGTTCTCTTTGGGATGGCTGATATTCATGATCGGCACAGGGATATGCGTCTTGATGTTGATAACATGTCTTATGAGGTAAAAAGTGCAAAAAAGTTCATAGCCATTTTTTCCCATAGTTTCTGCTAAATATCATTTTTCATAACTTAATGCTCATGGGTTTCCAGGAGTTATTAGCACTGGAAGAGCGCATTGGAAATGTGAGCACAGGTTTGAGTGAAGAAGCGATTCTGAATCTTCTGAAGCAACGGAAGTACTTTTCCATCGCAATGGGCATGCAGCTGGAGGTGGAACCATGCTGTATATGTCAGGTAAGAAGGGCACCCGTGTCCAAGTATTGATCCATTTCCTCCTGTATCATTTCTCAATTTCTTTTACCCAAAGCATATACAAAGTACCCTCTTTTGTTTTTGGAAGTTTTTGTTCAACCATTGTTTTTTATGGTTTCCAGGAGGAATACAACGATGGAGAAGATATTGGAACACTGGAGTGTGAGCATGAATTTCACACGGTTTGCATTAAACAATGGCTGATGCACAAGAATATGTGCCCCATTTGTAAAACAACTGCCCTGAGAAAATGAGAGAGGACCAATTTTTCGAGGCTATCACTTCCTCCATGAATTAGATAAGTATATGGGCTGTGGAAATGTGTTATTCTGCCCATCGCAGTTCGTTGGATGCTCATGGCGGATGAGGGCTGCTCACTACTGTGAAAGATTCATCGCCTTGCGTAATTTCATGTTGATCTCCTTGCTGAGAATTCGGATGATTAAAAAAGTAGAACTATTTTTTTTTTTTTTTTTTGTCTACTTGAGATTGTTAAGTTTATTGATTGGCATTATTAAGTTTTTTTTCCCCCTTCCAATTATTATTTCTTTTGAATATTTATGGGTATCATTGATTGTTGAGACTGGAGAGTGTAGAACAGGGTTTTGATGCCTATTTATGTAATCTTTTTGTGGCCTCGAAACTGTTCTTCCCAGTCGATCTTTAGCTGTAAGAGGGATTGTTGAGACTGGAGAGTGTAGAACAGGGTTTTGATGCCTATTTATGTAATCTTTTTGTGGCCTCAAAACTGTTCTTCCCAGTTGATCTTTAGCTGTAAGAGGAAAGAAAGGCAGGCTTTGTGCTGCCCCAAACCCTTAATTAAGGGCTAGTTTCATTGCATGATCTGCAGCTTCTGGTGGCATTCCAATGTTGAAAGAACTCTGGTAGTCACGAAATTGCCTGCTTGGTGAAGTTGTGGGGAGTCATGGAGATAACATCTTAACATAGATTATCTTTTGTGGGAGGATCTTGGGCCTGTTTGGAACTTGTGAAATGGAAGAAAAAATAATAAAAAAATTTCTTTTATTCTCTGTGCCCTTTATTTTGAATTTCAAATAATAGACTTTTATTTTTTTGTAAAATTAAACAGAAAAACAAAAATAAAAAATTTATTATTTTTTTCTCTTCTCTTATCTTATGTTCCAAATTTAGGAGAAAAAAAGGAAAGAAAATTTTTTTTTAAAAATTTTATTATTTTCTTCTGTAATGTTACCTACGGACTATGAGAGAAAGAGACGAGAAATGTAAGTAACAGAGAGACGGAAAAATACGAGTCTTCTCTTTTTTTTAAATAAAAAAAATACCTTTCCTTAATCCTACGGGTTCCAACCAGGCTGTTAAATATAGAAATTCAAAGGGCAGTCTAGGACACAGGTCTACATTGGTAGGGGTATGTTTTTCACACGCAACTTAAAAGGTGACCTCGGGAATGGCACTTTGTTTCTTCATGATTTCTGACTTTTGGGCTAAGGAGGGTGACGTCTCGTCGGATAAGGCAGCTAGAGATGAAGATCATGAAGATCTCCTGTCTCTGACTTTTTAGTTGGTAGCAGGGGATTTTACAAATATGATGTTCTCACTTCTCATTTGCGTAGGAATAAAAAAAAGAAAAATTAGATTCAAAATTGTTTTATATAAAATTTATTGCTTGTGGATTTCACTAGATGAAATGAAAATCTACAGATACAATCATAAAGTGGCAAATTTTGCATTTTTTTTCTAATTTTTATTCATATTTTTGTTAGAGGAGTTGGTTAATTGATATTTTAGTCCTTTGAAAGAATGTGGAAGGATTTTGAACTAGTAAAATTTTCTTTGCAGTAGTCATAGGAATTTTTTTTTATGTATTTATTAAGTTGATTTTAGATGCAAATTACAATTTATCACTGTTTTAACCACGTTTGGCATTTTATGATTTCAAGTTTCCTATTTTCCTATTTTCTTCTTACGTTAAACAGATGATAAGAGGATTTAAACTCCTAATTAAACGTTAACAAGTTAGTTGACACCATTTAGTTATAAGTAGAACTAGAAATGAGTCGAGTAGCAGATTAATAAATTTAATTTGAAAATTTTAGCGAGTTTCAAAATGAGTTCTAACTTGTTTTGTTTATCTTTTCAAATTGATCTTTATTGAGTGTTAAATGAGTAGATCACGATTTGAGATCCAGTAGTTTGGTTTTCTATACATGCCTAGAGTACATATAAGTTTATTGAGCCGTGTTCAAGTCAAACAAAAAAAATTAACAAGCCTCAAAATATGTCAAAACTTAACTTATTCACATAACTAACCAATCTGTAACGAGCAGTATATGAGTCGAGATTGAGTAATTTGGTTGATTTTTATAACTCAAGTGTAAGAGTAAAAATGTGAATCCAAACAATTGTGTAGAGCAAAAATGTGAATCCAAACAATTGTTTCAATGCCCATGTGGTTTAATAGCTTTGCTTTAGGTTTAGATATTTCAGGTATTAAAGTCTTGAGTTCGAATTCCTTTAAGTTGACACATGCTATTATTCAGTATACCTTATTTCTTAGTTTAAAATAATGAAGTTCTCTCCTTATATAATATACCTATTTCACTGCAATAAAAAAAATTAAAACAATTGTGGAGGAATTGCTGGGAGATACATATATAACTTTGTTTTTTTTCTTTTCTCCTTTTTTTTTGTTGGATAAAAACAGCATTTTTAACTTGATTCTTAACCTGCAAATAACAAAAGTCTCTAGGCTTCAAAACGATGCTATCGACAAATAGATATTTGGGATGAGTTTATTATTTTAAATTGCTATTAAATATTTTATCACTGAGGCTATCTCGTGAAGTTTAGTAAGTTTACGGGGGAACATCATAGATAATAAAAAAATTGGGGGCTTATCTATAAAAAGTGGGAAGACTAACCCCAATTTTGCAAATTTTTGTCAAAATATGATTAAGGCGGGAGAGTTATCAAATTTGATTAGCAGCTCTGTAACCAACCTCTGTTAAAGCCCCCCAAATCAGTATAGAGACAGAAAACACTGTAGACTTTGTAGAGAGAGAAACACCAAGAACAGAGAGAGAGAGAAGTGGCTTTGCAGAGAAAGGTTGTGCAGACAAAACCTTGCAGTTGGTGAGATTCTTCTTCGTCATCTTCGATTTTCTCATTAGCGTCGTGTTTGGAGATAATCTATCAGTGATTAAATTAAACATGGCGGATCTGTACGGAACCAACGCTGGCTCTTCCTCACTCGAATCTGAAGAAATGTCTTCGTTTCTTCACAATTTTCTCCACAATTCATTCACTTCACCGACTTCTTCATGTTCGCCCTTTAAGGACAAACACAAGCAGCCGTTCTCATGTCCCCCACCGGCGGCCGCGGCGGTGACTACATCCAGCTCCACCACCGATTTAGTATGCCGTTTGCCGATGATTTATGACTCCGACGTACGATTCAGGGAGAGAGCCTCTGGATCGTCTGTGGTGGTTGACTCGTCCGCCGGTTTCAATTTCTCTGATCCCGGCCGGGGCTTTATGGCGGATGCGAAGGACTGCAGTAGGAATATTTTTTCTGCCTTTTGCGCTGGGGATGCGGATGGGATCACGTCTACGTTGAAGAGACAGTTCCCGGCAGATAATGATGTCGACGACTTCGGCTCTGATGGCACGGTAATTCTGTAGATCTTAGCAGAATTGGTTCCAATTTCGTTTCAAAGTTTGTGAATTATGATATTCGGTTGATACTTGTTGAAATTAGAAGGGACCTGAAGCGTCAGATGCGCCTGTGGATCCAGCTCGGCCGCGTTCGTCAAAGAGGAGTAGAGCGGCGGAGGTTCATAATTTGTCCGAAAAGGTTGGTTCTGTTTATGGAATATCATTGTTTAAGCTTTTTTGTTCTTTTTATTTTTAGGTCGTACTTGATTTTGCCAAAATGCTTTGAATATGATTTATTTGGTGGACAGAGGAGAAGGAGTAGGATCAATGAGAAAATGAAAGCACTGCAGAACCTAATTCCGAATTCTAATAAGGTACCTAATCTTGTGGCTATATCCTTTGAGCTTGATTTCTTAATTCAACAATTTAGTGTTTTCTGTATGACAGACTGATAAGGCTTCGATGCTGGATGAAGCCATTGAATATCTGAAGCAGCTTCAACTACAAGTACAGGTGAGCGTCCTGTTTCACTTAACAGACTTCTCTCTTCAGAGGACAAAATGTTTAGTTGAAAGTATGTGTGCTATTATTTATATACTTCCATGGTTAATTTTTTTTTTCCTCTTTTAGTAGATTTTTTTTGTTTGCTGTTTTTTGCTTAATTAAGAGCATGTATCAACTTATAAACCTGGAACTTGTGGTGAGATGGGATCCTGCCTTATGAATAACAACTACAAGGACAAGACCGCCGTCCCCCATCCACAGAAAAAGGAAAAGGAAAAAGAAAAAGAAAAAGGAAAAGAAAAAGAAAAATCTGCATAGAAATGTAAATGGCACCATTTTGTGGGAATCTATATTGCAGGTCTCATCTTTGTGGTATAAAATAATATTTATAATGCAGGGTTTGTGATTGATGTTGTGATGTCCTATAATTGTTTGTTTTTTTGTTCTTCTGAATCAAAAGTCACAACTTGATATAGGACTGGGAAAGCAGGAGAATCAGTAGGACTCTCTCTTACCTTGATTGGTGTAGACTATTATGTTCTTGGAAAAGGTGGAATACTGAGACAATAACAAAAGTTCAAGCAACTTTTGCAATGTCCTAAACATGCGAACATAGTTGGTTGCCAGAAATTACACAATTTGCATGTTCGTCATAGAAATGAGTATGGGTGATGCAATTTTCGAAATTATGATAGTAATGCAACCATGGAGTTGAGCTAGTAGTTTTATTTCTCGTCCTTTATTTTCTTATATTCATCATTATGATAATTTTTTTGGGGTGGGGAGAGCATTATATAAGCTTCATTTTTAAGATGCAGGATGCTAGAAGTGAAGTATTGGATGGTGCTACTACCAGTGTTTGCATTGTTACTATTGTCGTTGTGGCTTCTATTGCATGACCCATATTAAGATACACCATCAATGATAACAGATTGGAAATCGCGTGAATTTCCTAACTATTCCCAACACTGTCCATAGCAACAGCCAACAATCCCTTAGACCCTGCAAACCTGCGTGACGGTTCTTATATTAAAGCATTTGCTCTTTTCTTATTGTCCTTTTTTCTTAAATTCCAAATTAGTCTTAGTCTTGTCCCATGGTTAAAATCCAGGTTTTGTATGTGAAATTCTTTATTGATTCAATAGAATCAAGTAATATACCAGTATTTATTAAAGAGGCTTATTCACTTTTATCTACTTTTTAATGGGTAATTATCTCTTGTACCACTTGAATCCTTGCTGTCTAGTTGATTTTGTAAATTTTCCTGATTAAGAATGAAATTTGAACCAGAGGTAAGATCGATACTGTGAAAATCCTGAAACATTACACATTTTCTTTTTGCTCTCATCATCGGAAGTCATCTACAGAGCACAAACCAGGAATTTGCTGATGGGCAGGTGGGCTAGCCTGCTTGACCCTAAACCACCCACCCTTATGGTGCCTTGAATGGTCTGGGGATTCATTAATCAGTGGTTAAACCCAATACTAATTGAATGTTGGGTTTTCCTCAGGGGGGCAGGAATCCATTTTCAAAATATATCTGCAATGCTAGGGTGCAGTATGCAAGACAACAAATCAGTTTTAGATTTGTGGTTTTGACAGTTGCCTTGGATGTTTATCTAATAGTCTTAGACATTCTCCTTCAAATGAAAGATTGGTTGTCCAGTGCAACCCCTGGAAGAAAAGAGAAGAGGTGTGTCAAGGGTGGAAGCCCTGGTTCTTAAGTAAATGTTTGTTCCAAAAATTCTTCTGTTGCGAAGATTCTTTAGTACTCTACAAAATTTGTTGTGGTAATTTCCTACTACATTCCAGTGCAACCTATAGTTCAGTTGCGGTTTTTTATGCCATTGTTAAGATCAACTCTTTTACACATCCCCACCTTCCAAAAAAAAAAATGAAAATCATAAAATAGTGACCATTGCAGAGTTCATAATCTCTCTTACCCTTCTTCATTGTGGTTGGTATCGCAGATGTTATCAATGAGAAATGGATTAAGTTTGCATCCACTTTTCTTGCCGGGTTCGTTAGATCCTACGCAACTGCCCCAGGCAGGCTTCGATGAGGGAAATGAAGTGCTGAATACAAACAGAGGAGAAGATACATTTTCCGAGAACCAAGAGATTTCAATGCAGGCTGCATTTGTTCTTCCAAATCAGTGTGCACCCTCAAATCGGCCAAATCTCATATCCCCAGTGACGAACATTACCCATTCAGAAACCTCTTTTGGATTGGAACCATCAATACAGAACCACTATGCACCCTTCAATCACTTGACTTCTTCAAAGGTAACATTACTTTAAAATTCAACAAATTAATCATGATTTTTGGACAACTAGTTATTGTGCAATGTGTAGGAATTCTGCCGGGAAGACGGATTATCACAACTGCAGCTAGACATGAGTTGCTCTGGGAAAAACTCAACATCCGGTGTGTCTTCTTAGTGTTCTTAAAGAGTTAGTATATGTGAAAGCTGGCAACCATATTAGACAGTTCCTAATGTTTAAATATCACAGAAACTGCAAATGACTCTTAACATTGTTGTAACATCCCAATTCATATTAGGTTATTTATGCTGAAAACAAGTCGAAACACTTGTGGATCTGTAATATGTTGAAAACCCTTAGCTTATGCACAAACCTTCCCATGCTATTTTGGGCAATAATTGCTGTTGCCTGTTGCTTAGTTTGGCATGCCTAATGGCATGAATTTGAGGGTAATGGCATGAATTCTCATATTTATCTTCTGCTGATGTAAAATAATTTCTTCACCATTTAATTTCTTCGAGTCTACTCGAACACCCCCAGACCAAGCCCTCACACTCGGGTCAGGTTAATCATAGAACTGGAGCTCTCTCTCTCTCTCTCTCTTCTCACCGTTCCCACAAAACTGGCTCTCTTCTATCACTGTCATTGGATCTTTACATGAGTCAGACCAAAAAAACAAAAAAAAAAAAAAAAAAATCTTTACATGAGAATGTATAAACTTGTTTCCTTGGAATACTTTTCTCTGGTCCTAAAATAAATATTAGTAATGATTCTTCTTAGGAGAAAGGTTTCTTGAATTGCAATTTTGTTTGTGTTGATGGAGAGGAGAGGAACGTCTGCATTTGAAAGTCTAGCAATCTACCATAAATTACTTGAATACCAACCCCATCCCTCTTCACTCTTATTTTTGGGGAAATTTTCTGCTAATGTGATTGTACGTTTCAGACAACAAAATCGTTCGGTTCAACCAAACAGACCCCCCGAGTACAACCTTGACAGAGCAAGAACTCACTAAATTTTATGTGTTTTGAAAATGAGCCTGTAAAAAGCGGAAGGGATGTTTCGTCTAGTCTCGGGATTTATAGGATGAGAATAGGGGAATTATTTTATAAATTCGAAACACCACGTCAGCACAATGATATTGTGTATTTGACTTATTAAAACTAAACACATATTTCTATATTTCTATTTTAATGTTGATTGACCTAAATCTTAGTATAATAGAAATAATTTTTCCTAACATGTCTATGTTTATTACTTATATAGTTGAGTTGGTAAAAAATATATAATATGCTTGCTTTTAATAGGTCGGCACACTCCGTTATCATACTGATGTAGTGTTCTGGACATACTAAATAATTTTTTCAAAAATTGAGTTCCAGACTTTCAGTTACTCTTCAGAATTCAAATGTGTCAATTGTGGTCACATATTGAGAATATATTACTAATTTTGACGGCATGTACCACCATTTATTATTTAACAATTTTGAAGACTTAATTAGCACATAATGCACACATGAACTAATACAATTTTTACACTTGATCAATAGATTGGAAGAGCATTACAAAATTTCAAAAATTTTTTTTTTGCTGAAACTCAACCAAATGTCACTTTTTTAAAAAAAAAATTTATTTACCGAAACCTCATTTCAACAACAAAAAAAAAAAAAGTGCTTAAATCGCCATTTCCAACCTTACTCTTACAAAATTCTCGTTTCAGAGAAAGCAAATGTCAAATTTTTTTTTATTTTTTATTTTTTTTATGAATGCTCATTTCATTACGGTTGTAGCAAAGTGATAGATCAGGGAAATGAAATGGAACCCAGGCCCATAGGCTGACAGCTCAGGGCTGATCAGGTATAAAAAAAAAAAAAAATCAAGTTGGGTCCAAAATTACTCAGCCCAAGTCAACCTATTGGGTAAATGGAATTGAATGCAAACTGTTTTAACAAAAGAGACAAAAATAAAATAACAAAAAAGAAAAAAAAAGCACCAATAAAAAATCATTCCACACATAAAAACATATAGAAAAAGTTAAATTCGGACTTAGGCGTACATTCTAATCGCAGAGTTAAAAGACTTTATGCCCTTACCTAAAAGCATAAAGCATATTATACTAATTAAGGTCCAGGAGCGTGGAGTATCTTGGTACCTAAATCCAAAACTTAAACTATATAACAAGCTATTTACAACATTATCTAAACATAATGCTTCTTTCATCATTCTTCCATTCTCTTATCTCTAAACCCACCAAAGAAAAAAAAATTCACATAAATGTCAACAAATCAAACAACACCCACCCACCAACATAAACAAAATCTAACATAAACAAAATCATCATTGATCCGTATCCAATCAACCCTCCATTGAGAGATATAATACTAAAACTACTAATAAAAGGAGAAATTATTATTATTATTATTATTTAATTTTTTTATTTTTATGATAAAATATTTGAGTCAACTTACGTATACCATAATTAATTTCAAATTTATATTGATTCTTTTTACACAAATTAAATAATTATTAAATTAAAAATTTTAAAATAATCCAAAGGAGCTAATAGGTATTGACATTCTTTAGCTCATTAGTCATCCTTATTAAATTATTACATCTGTTATTTTATTATATGACCATTAAGTTGTTATAAGTGAGAATTTTTAAGAAATATAAAATTTAGTAGGTACAGGTATCCAAAGATTCTGTACTACTGAATTGGTACGTCAAATTTTGAAATGTAATTATAAGGGGCAAAAAGGTAAATTGCGTTAATAATACAAGTTATAGATACGTACATGCGTAGAATGGACCAACATATACATACGTAATGATAATAAAGTAATAAGACTAGTGGTGGTGGTGGGGTTTCCACCTAATACTATTCTAGAAGTCCCATCATGACAGCTGCTTACCCCCTCTCTCTCTAAACCCCACTCGGCTTCTACAGTCCCCACCCATTTGTCTGAACGATCATTCTGTTAGCACAGACTCACTCTTATCTCTGATTCTTCTTTGCTTCAACGGCGCTTTTTTAATGTATACGCAAATTAACCAGAAGAAGAAGAGAGAGAAATGTCTGCGTCTTTGAACGATGAGCTCTCGAAACGAACCTCAATCTTTGGACTGCGCTTGTGGGTCGTTTTGGGTATATGCTTCGGCGCTGCGATTGTTCTTGTTCTGTTCGTAATCTCTCTCTGGTTCACCTCAAGACGCAACAACAACAAGGATTCGTCCTTGCACAAGTCGTCCTCGCACAAACCCACAATCCCAAACGTCTCCAGAGAGATCCAAGAGATCCGAATCGACCCATCTCGGGCTCAAACTCACACACACAACCACCATCAAGAGAACCCTAAGCTCCTTCCCCCTCCAATTCCCGACCCATTACCGGAATCTGAACCATTAGGCAGAGCTGAAAGGCAAGCTTTGCTGCATGAGGATGAGAGCCCAACTGGGCACCAGAGGATTCACATTGAGATTGGGAAGGGTCACCGGATTTCCTACCCAGAGCGAGGCGGTGGCGGAGGGTCTTCGCACGGCAGCGGGGAGGCTCGGTCCAGTGATCAGCTGGCCATAGCTGTGCCTGAGGTCTCGCATTTAGGTTGGGGACACTGGTACACTCTTAGAGAGCTTGAGGAGTCCACAAATGGGTTTGCCGATGAGAATGTGATTGGTGAGGGTGGGTATGGGATTGTTTACCGCGGAGTCTTGGAGGACAATTCTTGTGTGGCTGTCAAGAATTTGCTCAATAACAGGTGTAGTGTTGAAATTCTTAGTCCTATTGCCAAACAAACACGCACAAAGCACACAAAAACATTTGAACAGCGCAGTTTGGAAATGTGTTTAAACAATTATACTTACTCTGCAGTTCTGACTAATTGTTGGATTATATGTAATTTGACAATTAGAAGTTTCTGTGGAATCTGTAATCCAATGTAGCATAGAGTTTTGTATTGCATAGTAGTGAAAATATGGCTGACGAGGGCCATTATTGTCGGTTTCATTGCATATTATTTCTTGCAGGGGACAAGCTGAGAAGGAGTTTAAAGTTGAAGTTGAAGCAATCGGACGTGTTCGGCATAAGAATTTGGTGAGGTTGTTGGGTTACTGTGCGGAAGGTGCTCATAGGTACTTAGACAAGTAGTAAACTTGGGCTTCGTTTTATATTTATTGTAGAACCATGATTCTGCATTGCCAGAAAAATTTCTCAGGCCTCAAATAAGACATTTTGTGATATTTTCACCTTAAGAATCTAAATGTGATTGTGAACTTCTGACATAGTGGGACTGATATAGTTGTTCGGGTTGTTTAGGATGCTTGTTTATGAGTATGTAGACAATGGCAACTTAGAGCAGTGGCTTCATGGAGATGTAGGGCCATGCAGCCCTCTTTCATGGGATATTCGTATGAACATTGTACTTGGAACGGCGAAAGGGTATAATATTTTTGTTCAAATTAAATTTGTTACGGGAGCTTTACTCTTTTAATCCATTCTGTTCTGCATAATTTATACAATTACAGGCTAACTTATCTTCATGAGGGGCTTGAGCCCAAGGTTGTTCACCGTGATATCAAGTCAAGCAACATTTTACTTGATAAGCAGTGGAACCCGAAAGTATCCGACTTTGGCTTAGCCAAGCTCTTGGGTTCAGAGAGTACTTACGTGACAACTCGAGTAATGGGAACATTTGGGTTAGTTAAACCACTCTCTCATATTATCTGAGGCTATGGGCATCCATAAACTTGACCTAGCTGAATGGATTGGCAACTGGTTCTGTTTTGTAGTTATGTTGCTCCAGAATATGCTAGTACCGGCATGTTGAATGAGAGAAGTGATGTGTATAGTTTTGGGATTCTTCTTATGGAGATAATCTCTGGGAGAAGCCCTGTGGATTATAGCCGTCCTCCAGGAGAGGTTTGTACTTGATTGCCAATGTTCATGATATTAGTACTACGTTGAATCCACTTTCAAAGCAAGAGTTTTTTAATCCTATTTTTTTTCTTCATTGATTCTAATTTGTTTGTGTAGCTTTCAGGTGAACCTGGTCGAGTGGCTTAAAACAATGGTTACCAGTAGGAATGCAGAGGGAGTTTTGGATCCTAAAATACCTGAGAAGCCTTCTTCAAGGGCACTGAAGCGTGCTCTTTTAGTAGCTCTACGCTGTGTAGACCCAAATGCTCAAAAGAGGCCAAAGATGGGTCATGTGATACACATGCTTGAAGCTGATGATTTTCCCTTCAGAGATGTAAGCCCTTCTCCCCAACCACCACCACAGCCAAAAAAATAGAAAAAAAAAAAAAACCTTCCTTCCAAAAAGGAAGTATACTGCAAGTTTTTAATTTCTCCTGTTCGATGGAGTAGTTGTCATAGGTATCTAGCACAATGTGTTCTCATTGAATGCGTAACATATGCTATTTACTCTCCTAATTGATTTTTTGGTTGAAGGCAATAACCTTACACTAGTAAATCATATCATCACGACTTTCCAACAAAACTTGGGGTGTTAAATTGAGCGAGTTCATGGTCACGTGTTCTAATACATAGGGATACAATAGTCCTTAATTTGTTTTGGTCTCAATTACTACTTTTTTTTTACAATAACATATCATTTTAGGAGCGTAGAGCTGGACGTGAACATGGACGCCCACATCGTGATATAAAGGAGAGGTTGATGGAGCAGTGTGTGATTGAATCAGGTGACAGTAGCGGGTATGAGAGTGGTGTCCAAACCAACAGGTCGATATGGAGAAAGCTAGAACCTAAGGAAGAGCAGTAGCCTCACCAAGCCCGTGTTAACATTGAGTTCAGACTCACTTACCTGTGAGTTCCTTTACATCCAGAGCTGGCCTATTGTGGGATATTATTCACTTCACATGTATATGCGAGCTATATCAATGACTGTTGTAGATTTTTTTTTCCTTTCCCGTTTTCGGATACCACTGATAATGATTCAGTTTTATGGGCAAGTCAGTTTTCTTGATGTGTAGTCTGAAACAGGGGAAATGGCTTGATTTTGATTTCTACATAATTTAAGTCCCTAGTTGATCTCCCAATTTACAAAAATGATTGTTTAGAACTCGAATTACGTTCCTAAGATGTTGAAGTTGCCTTGTATGATGTGTAGATGAAATTATTAATTGAATTAAGAATTGAACATATTATCACTCCATTTTCATGAAGGTTTCGTGCATCATGAATACTTGTTTCTTCATATTTCCTCAACTCTTTGTTGTTTGTTACCTGATGTTAATGCTTTTGTTTTGCTCTCAAACTTCTGTGTTCCCAAACTGAGAGGAGAACTAAAGGTTGGTCTTTCCTATCATGCCTATCTTTTTTTTTATTTTTTTTTTATTTTGGGCCAAAAGAAAAGATAGGCAATTTTGAACTTGAATTAGACAATTTTCAGCAAAAAGCAGAAGTAGCCCAACTGCTATAATGTTTCCCTTGATTAAGGGTGTTTTGGACAAAAGTGTTTCTTGTGCTTTATATAGGTGGGGACTGATTGAACAACAGGGGTCCTACACCTACGACTCACATGCTGTGCTTTGTTGTAGCATTATTCCATAGAACAAGAAAAAAAAAAGAGGAAGAGAGAGACGGGTCTTTGGCAATGACTGGAGAAACTTGGACTGCTTTCGATGTGTTCATTTTGTCTTTTGTCTTTGTATTTTGGACTTAGGCGTTGGTAGGGAGAGGAGCTAGGCTGTGCTTAAATTTGGGATACCGAAACCTCTGGTGTGAAAAATGTGTCACTGGGGTAATCATACATGGTCTCACATACTGTTCTAGTCGCTCTGGGGCAGTTGGGACATCTGTGGGTGGGGCAGCCTCAGACTTGAACCTCAATTAAGTTGTTGGTTTGCCTCGTTGGTGCGGTGTATATACGGATACTTGCTGAAAATATATGACCCACCTTTTTTTTTGGGTTCAATGATCGGTTGGGGATAAATTCTATTAGGAACTCAGCTATTTATAAGGAATAAATTTTATGTGGTCAACTCTTGTATTTGATAAGAGTCGAATTTTTGATCTCTTAAAAGGGAGACCAAGAGTCAGCCAAAAAATCGATTTAAGGGGGGCAATTATTAATCGTAACCAATAATTTTTTTTTATTATTTTGTAATCAATAGAACACTTTATTTTCATGTGTATGTATAATGTAGACATACTTGTATATATATATGGATTTAAAACAAAATAACTATTTAAGGGGTATTTATAAAGTTTTAGAGGGGAAAATTTGAAAATATTTCTATAATTGTTGGTAAAAATAAATGTATAAAAATTTGAGGGGTGTTCATAAAGTTTTAGAGAGGGCAAATTGAAAATATTTATTAAAATGGTAGAAAAAAAATGAAATGTTTGAAAATATTTTTTTTGTGCAACAGCAGGGAAATTAGTTCCAGTAACACGAAGATAGCTTCTCACATGAACGTTTCAAGACTCGATGGGAAAGGAATTGGCTGCAATGTATGTGATTGCAATCCAGAGAGAGAGATAGAGAGAGAACTTCAGTGCACTCTTAGGTGGATAACCTGGACAGGCCCGCCAAATGGGCCTACTGTGGAAATTAAGTGATACTAACAGAATTTCAACAGACTGGTAGTGGTCTTCCATTCTTGATTTTAGGAAGCTGCATGATCTCAGTGAGAGCTTCAGCTTCTCACATGGACGTTTGAATTTAGACAGACTGGTAGTGTTTCAGCATTTTTGGAGCCATCGAACCACACTAGCACAAGCACAGAACCACAAACCGTAAGAGCTTCCGCTGAAATTTTATTGAAATATTTAACTTATTTTAACTTTTATTGTGCTAAGCAACCCACTCTTAACTTATTTTAACCACAAACCGTAAGAACTTCTAGGACTAGTCCTTCCATAGCTTGTAGAGAGAGGTGTCGTAGCAGAAGATCTGTTCAAAGACATTGGTTTCATGAGCATGAGCTAGCCAGAAATGGCTACAATGGGGCTTGATACCATGTGTTCATGCTGATCAATCCATTTCAGATACCCATACTCCACGTTGGGTGTACTTTTATCAATCTCGACGCTCACTACAAAACTCTGTTTCTGAAATTTGCTGGTGAAAGTGAGAGTACTGGGCTCTACTTTGATTCTCATTCCAGTAGGAACAATTAAAACTGCTCGATAAATGGCTGTATCATCTCCCACGTTCGTCACGACCCTGCTGAAGTTTTTTCCAGTCACGGAGATGATGCCTCTGGGAAATATGGCAACAAAAGAAGGGTAATTGAGATCGGTGGGATTTTGGCTGCAACTCCACTGGTTTCTTCTCAGGACAGCGCTCATTTGCTTCTTAGTGTAGCCAAGGCCGCACAAGAACTCAACATAATCTTGAAAACCCATGTCGTAGATCAGCCCAGGATCCATGGCTTTGTTGGGATTGATATGGCCTGCTTCGAATTCCAGAGGTGTGGTGGGGAGTCCGGTCAGTTGGTCTTTTAAGGTTGTGCCTGTATTGTCAAGCGTATATGCGGTGGTCATGATGGCTGATCGGACGGCTGCAGGGCTCCAATCGTGGTGGACGGCCTTTAGTAACGCCGCAACTCCTGCAACATGGGGAGTTGCCATTGATGTCCCGGAGCTGAGTGCATAATCAGTAACTAGGTCATAGTTGCCTGCTTTGAAATAGGGCTTGTTTGGTACAACTGCTGCCAGAACATTCATCCCGGGAGCGAGAATATCTGGTTTTAGAACACCAGGGTTAATCGGGTCAGGTCCTCTAGAAGAAAAACTGGCCACTTGAGGTGCTGGTTTTGTGCCCAAGCTCGTTGTCATGAACCTCATGCTCTTTACAATTGTTTTTTTGGCACTTGTCACATACTCTCTTACTGAAATCCCAAAATTCGTTGGCAGAACCAGGCTAGGAACGGGATAGTTGTGTGGAACTAAATGCACTTGATCCGCCAAGAAGATTCCTGCATACCCGCCCGCCCTCTGAATTTCTTCCATCTGCCTATAAACATCAGTGTCGGTACTATTATTATTATTATTGTCGCACAGAACTACCTTTCGGGCGACCTCTTCTGGATCCAAAGCGGAACCGTCGCAAATTGCTTTTCTTTTGTTGCCTTCCCCATAATACAAAGTTGCATTCCTGATGTAGACACTCTCCGGGAAGTATGACGTGCCTTTCAGAGTCAACCCATTTCCTAGTTTCAGTGTTGCTACGAAACTTCGATCGACACTGCCAGCACCTACGGTAATGATCCAAGGGGCTCCATTTTTTGTTGTGTTCGGAAGTCCATCATTTCCCCCAGCACAGATGACAACAATCCCTTTCTCTATTGCCGAAAGCGCTGCAATGGCTATGACATTCTCGAAAAAAGGCGTCAGCGGGAAGGCCAGAGACAGAGACATTATGTCCACCGCATCGGCAATTGCTTGGTCCATGCCGGCAATCACATCGCTAGCTGCGCTCTTGACTGTGCTCGTTGCCCAAACGACCTTGTAAATGGCAATGCGTGCGCTTGGTGCTACTCCTTTTGCTGTGCCTCTTGCATACCCGAAATGACTAGCACCTAGTAGAAATAATAATTTGAAATTAAAAACTTGTGGCTTTGAGGTGTTTCAATAGACACTTTTTTTTAAAGTGATATTTGTCCCTGCTATATTGCTGCAGAGTTAGAGGCAAACCATTTTCAAAATACAATAAAGACTCCTCGAAATCTACCGACAACACTATTTGAAGATTTTTCTTAAAACTTTTCCAATACAAAAGTTGTAAGACTAAAACTTAAAAGAAAAGATTGAACGAAAATCAGTGTATAAATTTTTGTGTTTTAATCTGTATAAATAAAAAATGAAAGAGTGTAAATGTGCCTTTTTAGTTTAAACTCAAAACTTAATTTCACATGCACCACGCGACTCGCTCACGTGCAACTCAATTATTGGATTACCCTCAAAACACTTAATTTCAAGTTGACTCAGTGATGTGTGTAAGACTATAAATATAAGAAATGTTTTTCAAACTTTCCATGTGAGCAAGCCTAAACACACCCACTTGATTTTTAACAATACAAGCTATAAAGGAAATATCTAACAGCACCTAGAACAGGGGAACCTGCTGCGGTGGATGCTGTGTGAGTCCCGTGACCGAGAAAGTCTCTTGCTAAATCAAAATCATTTTCCTTGGAGATTTTTGCCCCTGCAGCTATGATTCCTTTGCTAAAAGACCGAGCTCCGATGAGCTTCCTGTTACAGGCAGAAGGGCTAAAAGCTGTGCCATTCTCGCACTTACCCTTCCATCTCTCCGGCACGGGTCCCATACCCTTGTCGCTAAAACTCTCACTCTCGGGCCAAACTCCTGAGTCAATCATCCCTATGATCACATCTTTCCCATACGACGAAGCAGGCCATATGCCAGCTCTGGGTTTTAGGCGGAGGAATTTGGGGGTGTGGGTTGTGAAGAGCTTGCCAAAGGAATCCTTATACGTTGCACGATGAGCCGGGGACTTCTCGAGTTCAGATAGTTGGGAGGCTGTGAGCCTGGCACTGAAGCCATGCATGGCATGGTTGTATGAGTAGAGCAGTTTTTCTTCGTTGTCTGTCGGAGAAGACGACAATGATTTTAGGGTGGAGCGGTGCCACGACTCATGGGTTGAGAAGGATGCTGGTTTCTGTGAATGGTCCATGTGGATGATATATGTTTGGTATTCTTCTGGTTCTGATAATCCATTGTTAAACAGTAGCAATAATATTAGCCAAGGCAATGCAAGGTGCAAGATCAGAATGGGAGAAGTGTTGGTCATGGCTAAGGAGATTGGCTAGGAACTAGATGAGGAGACACTGAAAATTAATGGGTACTATTTCTAATACTTCTAAGAAAGCCCCCTAAATGTCTTTTTCTCGTGCGTTGAAATTTCTGTGCTCCGGATGCTTTCTTTTCTTTATTGTTCAGACAAAGAAATCAGTCTCCCATAATTGTATACGCACAATAAAATACAAGAAATCTCCCTCTCATCTTCCAATGGTTAGAACTTACGTACAGCCTTTCTCATGCTTTGAATTTTAAATGGCAGTCACTGATTCTTTTATCTTTTTAAGTGTGTTTGGATTAAGAATTTGATAATAAAAAATAAAAAATAAATAAAAAGTTGAGAAAAAAAGAATAAATTTTTTTATTTCATTCTCTTTATTTGTATTATTTTAATTTTTTTAATAAATTCGAATTCTAAATATAATATTATGAAAAGAAAAAGAAAAAAAAAAGGGTACAAATCAGCCTCCCATTTGAAACTCGTTTTTTTATGCTTGCATGTAATTCTTTTACTTTATCCTTTGTTTTTGGTCGGCCCCACTGACACCGGCGATTGATCATGGTTCGACCCAACTTTGCAACGTCCTGAGAATGAGCCACCAAACCTTGCAATTTGACCCAACCTCATGGTGGCTTGGCCCTCTTGCTTCACCTTTGTTTATTGATGTATTGCTGGACGGATTTTACTTCATTAGAATTTAATAGTCAGAGTTTAATACCAGATATTTGGGTAATTTTAAATGAAAATACTAAACTTTATGGCTCCGTTTGGTAACGCTATTAGTTTTTGTTGTGTGTTTTTTGTAATCTGGTGATGGACATTTGTAGGTTACCATTATATCCATTTTGATGTTTTTTATTTTTTTTATAATTTTGTAAATAACTAAAATAAAAAAAACATTAAACCATCATTGTTTTTTAAATTTTTGAAAAAAAATAAAAAACAAAAACAAAAACAAAAAACGTTACCAAATAGAGCCGTAGAATTGATGAAAATAATCTTGCATTAGAATAATGTAGGTCAATGTTGTGATTAAATGGTATCTTGGTGGAGTAAAGTGATAGGTCCATAACTTAACTACATTATTCTATATAGTTTTTCTGTACTCTTTTTATGTATGTATATTATACTTATTTTTGGCATATCCCTTTCTATGTATTAGATTGAAAAAAAAAACTTACGAATTATGGAAGTTTAGCGGTTTAACCAAAATTTTACAACATGTTTAGTGGGAACACACTTTTCTCACTAATCACGAAATGGGCTATTCTAATTTTGGCGATGGAAATATGCTGCTACACAATTTACGGATGTATGTATGTTAAACAGACTAGTCGTTCACCCAAAAAAAAAAAAAGTATATAATTGGATGTATCAAGCTTACACAGTTGTTATGATCTCACCATGCTAGACTTCCCCTATCTTGCTTGGTAAGATGAAAAATCTCAGTCGGAGTCTGCAAAAATTATGCAGGTCTCATGCATGCATTTTGTTTAAAAATGAGCATATGTGATAGTCACAAGCCAATTTTTCGTCAACTTTACAAATGATGATGGCAACAGAAGGTTTGATAATGTAACCTCTTTGCATTTATAAGGATTTAATCATTACAATTAAAAAGGTATGTTCTGAAGTGAAATTCGGTATAAAATAAAAAGGTTCAAAATGTAATTTATTAAAAATAAATAAATAAGTATCACAGTTGACTTCGCTGTCTCCATAAACAATTTTATGTGAATTTGTTTTGCTATAAGCATGTGTTATCACCACTAAGCAAATTCGGATTCTCTCCATTCCATTAAGCAATAGACGAGGTAAACTCTTATCAAAGCTGTGCCATTTTATTTTTGTTTTCTTACATATAATTATAAAATTATTTATTTTCAAATAAGTTTTAAATTAACTTATTTAAACTTTTAATTTTTATTTTAACCGACATATCAACTCTCTATTAAATGAAATGAACATCTCTATTTTAACTACAAGACGAAGAGGATACTAACCAAGCTGGGAGTGTGATTGTTTCAATTTGGAAAGGTGGAACAGGTTTCCAAATTTCCTCCTTTTGTATAGCAGTTTGCAAGATTCTCATAGTGAACCATCATGGTTACACCTAAACTGGCAACGTGATGGAGGGGAGAGGGGGGAAAGTGAAAGAAAACGTTTGGATAAAGGCAAGAGCTTCTAATATGATTTGACAACAATTAATAAAGAAAAGAGAAGGGTTGTAAAATACAATTTTTTCTTCCAAATTCTCCACTTTCCCCAAAACCCCTCACTTCAAAGTCAAAGGGAGTGTTAGAGTTTTATGTAACGAAGTTGCTATTGGTAATTTCATTTTACAATTCATTTTCTTATTTTTGAACAGAAGTGATTGAGTTTCATATAAACTTATTAATATGCATCTTATAATCTTGTGTTTAAGAATAAAAATTTTTTTTAAAAAATAAAATCATATAGAGTATCGCTTTATGTAATCATGCTTAGAGTCTCCTAGAGTTTTAATTTTATGCTCTCTATATTTTGGAATGTTGAGAGGTTTTTTTTTGAATTTTATCATCATCTTCTTTTTATTTTAAACGATTTAAAAGATAAGTATGTACGACTAACGTAACAACTCTTATTGACAGTGATTATAGGGTTCCAACTCTCCACCTATTCTTTCTATGTTAAAGGATATTCTACAAAAATAAAAGTTAACTAGCATGAATCCTTATACAAAGTCCAAGCATCGGTCAAATTCTAATGGAATTTCATTAGCTACGTTTATCTGAATTCGACCCCTTGGCTAATAGTTGCTAGGATTATTGATATTGAATAGGCGGATGAAGAACCAGCTGCTGCCATAAAATCAGTTGTATGATTGATCGATCTTACGGGTTCGACGGGGCCAACAATGTCTTATACTAATACACTTTCTCTGCAGCCTTCCGGTTTACGTTTTTGCCAGTGAGCCACCAAATAAGGAGATTTTTATTCTATTAATCAATAAATGAAATAAATTCTTATAAAATTTTTTATCAAAACTATTCTGTTTATTTTAAAATTAGTTTCTTTATATATAATTATAAAATTATTTATTTTTAAATAAATTTTAAATTAACTCATCTAAATCTTAATTTTTATTTTAGTTGACACGTCAACAAGTTAATAAATGAAATTAAAGATCTCAATTCCAACTACATCAAATGAAGAGAATACTAATCAAGCTGATAGTGTGCATAATTGTTTCAATTTGGAAAGGTGGAACAGGTTTCCAAATTTACTCCTTTTGTATAGCTGCTTGCAAGATTTTCAGAATGAACCATCATGGTTACACCTAAACTAGCAAAATGATGGAGGGGAGGAAAAATGAAAGGAAGTGCTTAATTAAGCCAGAGGCAAGAGCGAGTGATATTATCTTTTTCTTATTTGATTTGACAATAATTAATAAAAGCAAGAGAAGGATTGTAAAATGCAAAATTTTCTTCTAAATCGTTTACTTCTTCCAAACCCTTCACTTTAAACGGAGTGCTAGAAGTTTATATAATCATGTTTTGAGTGCACCAAATTTTTAATTTTATGTAGTCTGTGTTCTAGAATGTTGAGAGGCTTTTTTTTTAATTCTATCATCATATTTTTTTAACTTTTAGACTGATTTAAAAGGTGAGAAAAAATAACTAACGTAAGAACCCTCTTTGAGCGTGACTTGCCACCCATTTTTTCTATGTTGAAGGATATTCTACAAAAGTAAAAGTTAATTAGCATGAATCCTTATAAATAAAGTCCAAGCATCGATCAAATTCTAATGGATTTCATTAGCTACGGGTATCTGAATTCGACACCTTGGCTAATAGCTGCTTTGTTTATTGATATTGCGTAGTGTTATGGTCCGCTTCTTCGCACCCCATGACCACTCAAAAGGGTGCCAAACTTGTGTCCAAGGATTGTCCAAACCTTGTGCAAGCATTGCCCCAAACAGTGCCTAAACAATGGTCAAGACAACTCCAAGGTATACCAAGGATGGCCCCAAGAAGCAACCGAGAGGGCAGCCAAGGAAGCAATACGACAACATCCAAGGCCACCAGGTGTATCAAGCAACGGCGCGGGTGAGGGGCAGCCTAACCTCACTAGCGCCCAACCAAGAGCATCTAACCTCATTTTGGTGTGCCAACGAGGCCCTGGATAACCTCACTTTGTGTGTGCCAAAGTGCAAGTTAGATGCTAGCAAGATAACCTCACCAAGGTAAGTCGCGAGGTCCTATTTAACCTCACTTTGGCCTGATCTTTGGTGTGGCAAAACTTTGAGCTCCCAAGTCCAAATTAAGCTAGGTTTTTTTTCTATAGGACCCTCTTAGGATGTAGTTTCATGGTTTTGAAGGGTTCTATTTATTGAGTTTTGTAGAATTTATAAGGGGCCATTATGACTCCTCGTGGGGGTGTCATGTTTTGTTGTATCAGTTTTGAAATGGCTCAAAATGCTATATTAAGGGGGGGTATGCTCCTACCACCCTCCACCCCACAACTTCATAGATGGCATGAGGCATATCTTGTACATATGTGAGTTATGTAATATTGCTTTTATCAATGAAATATGTTTATTACTTCCACTCATTCTCTAATGGAGGTTGCTTGACGGTTGGCCATTAACGCTCAATTCTAGCTTCCAAATGACATGATCCGGGTTTGGCTGGCTTGTCAGACGAACTTGGCAAGCGCCGCACGGTCCACATTTGTGACTGCCAAGCTCACAAAATGTCGGACCGTGACACGTAGGCAGACGAAGCTGCTGTTGTAAAATCAGTTGTGTGATCGATCGATCGTACGAGTTGGACGGGCCAATAATGTCTTATACTGATACACTTTCTTTGTGGCTTACGATTCCTTACTATTCTCTTCGGCCTTTCGGTTTTACGTTTTCGCCAGTAGGCCATCAAACAAGGATCTCTGTAAACGACCAAAAAGTCATCAGTCAACACAAAAACTAGGCTTTAACCCCCCTCAAAAGTTTAAAATTAAAAGTACAATTGTTTAGAGGTATTATATAGTGATTCAAAATAAAAAATTAAATAATATTTTAATAAAAATTTTAATTTCAAATAAAAGGTTTAATTTCGAATAAGAGACCTATTATTTATTTGTATACTAGTAGAGCCTATCAAAAATTAATAAAAGACATAAAGAAAGTGGGAGAAAATAAGAGTCCTGCTGTTCTTGTTCTTGGCGTGAAGAAAACAGCTTGGAAAAAACTATTGAATCTACGACCCTGAAGAAATGGGTTGGAGTGATGTATGAAAGAAAAATTAAAGAAGAACTTAAAGGATCTACACTTTTGGAGGTTTTAATCAAGTAAAAACTTCCAGCCCATAGGGCCATAGGTTAGTTCTTTCTCTCTCTCATCTCATTATATGGTTTGATTAAATAATTGTGTATTTGTTTATTTTTATTTTTTTGTCTAAATGATTAAGGAAAGTGATTTACTAATATCATATCAAGGTTGTGTGATTACTAATTAGAGTATTGTGATTTGTGAATCTTGTGATTTCAAATTTTTAGTATTACTTATTAGGGTTAGCTCAAGGCTGAATTTGACTTAATTTCTTATGGCTCTATGTGTGTGTTTTCCTTTTTAATATTAGAACCTATTGTTTGATTTGAAGAAGTAAAGTCCGGTCATTGATGAAAATTTGATGAAGTGTTGTGTCAACCTTGAAGATCGCTTGAAATCTAAGGGGGTTTCTGATATTGATAGGCGAGATTTATTTTGTGAGCTAAAAGTCTTGAAGGAAACTTTGCCAGAAGAAACAAAGAAGCCAATTGAAGTGCTCAACTATTTGAAAGTAATGGATGGTTGTTTTTCAAACGCATTCATCGTTTATAGGGTGCTCCTAACCATATCGGTTACGGTTGCTTCTAGAGAAAGAAGTTTTTCAAAGTTGAAGTTGATAAAAAATTATCTTCGGTCAACCATGTCTCAAGAAAAGATGAATGGATTGGCTATGCTATCTATTGAAGCGGCTAAGGAAAATAATCTTGATTATACAAGCTTGATTAGTACTTTTGCAGCCCAAAATGTAATAAGAGTGAATTTAGATGATAATACTTTTGTGTTATTATAGTGATAAGTAGTATTGACATTTTGTCTATTATACTTGTAAGTTCAAATTTCTATTTTGATTTTGTTTTTGTGAATTTTAGTTTGTAAAATTGTCGTTTGTTCTCACTATATGATGAAAAAAAAAAAACCTTTAATAGTCGCAAGTCTATAATTGTATAGAAGGCTTCATCTCCGAACTTTGATTAAGGCCCTTAAAATCTCAGGGTCGGCCCTGTGTGGATGTCTACTTTGATTCAACTGCCCGATCGAACACTGCAACGCCTGTAAATGTGTTATAGTCGGCTTCTTCGCGTCCTATGATAACTCAAATGTGTGTCAAATTTGTGTTCAAGAGTTGTCCAAATTTTGTCCAAGTATTATCCAAACAATGGCTAAGACAACACTAAGGTGTCTTAAGAATGGCCCAAGAAAACATCCAAGAGGGCAGCTGAGGAAGCAGCTAGGCAGTAATCAAGGCAGCTCGATATGTCAAGTAGCAGCGCGAGTGAGAGGCAGCCTAACTTCACAAGCACCCAACCAGCTAGCTAACCAGCCAACAGTGCGGGTGAGAGGCAGCCTAACCTCACCAGCGCCTTGCATGCCAGCCAGCACGCATGGGCCAGCCCAGCGTCCAAATAACCTCACTTTGGCATGTTAGTGAGGCCCCAAGATAATCTCACTTTGTGTGCACCCCGTGATAACTCAAATGTGTGCCAAACATGTGCCCCAAGGGTTGCCCAAATCTTGTCCAAGCGTTGCCCAAACAATGCCTAAACAATGGCTAAAACAACTCCAAGGTGTACCAAGAATGGCCCAAGGAAGCATCCAAGAAGGTAGTCGAGAAAGTAGCTAGGCAGTAACCAAGGCAGCCCGAAATGTCAAACACCAGCATGAGTGAGAGGCAACCTAACCTCACCAGCGCCCAACTAGCTAGCCAGCCAGCAGTGCGGGTGAGGGGCTGCCTAACCTCACCAGTGCCCAGCCAAGCCAGTGCATGCACGCCCCAGTGCCAACGCCCAGGTAACCTCACTTTGGCAAGCTCGCGAGGCCCCAGATAACCTCACCTTGTGCGTGCCTAAGTGCCGACCAGCTAACCGTGCCAGATTTGCACACAGTGACACCTTTTGGCCTAAGCTCTGGCATGACATATCTTTATGCTCCGAAATCCAAATGTAGCTGGGTTTTTTTCAATAAAACCCTCTTAGGACCTAGTTTACCATTTTTAAAGGGTTATATTTATTGTGTTTTGTACAATTTTTAGGAGGCCATTATGACTCCTCGGGTACACATTACGTTTTCCTTTGGAAGTTCATAAATGGCTTAGAATGCTACTGTAAGGAGGGGGTATGCTTCTACCACCCTTTACTCTACTACTTCTTGTATGGCTTTGAGGACCTTTGTACATATAGTGAGCTATGTAATGAAGCTTTAATGAATGAAATATGTGTTATTATTTCCACCCATTCTCCTTAGAGGTTGCTTGACGGTTGGTTATCAATGCTTGATTCTAGCTTCCATACGAAATAATACGGGTTTGGTTGGCTTGTCAGACGGATTTGGCAAGAGCTGCACGAGCCTCGTTTGTGACTACTGAGCTCACAAAATTTCGGCTTGCGACATAACACTTATCTACACTTATGACAATGTGTTACATGGGTTTAGCGTAGTTCTGTCAATACATGAAATGGAGACTCTAAAGAAATCCCCCGGTTTTGTCTCCTCTTATAGTGACATGCAAGTCACGATTGATACCACCCACACCTTCAAGTTCCTATCCCTCAATCCTATCATTGAACTATGGCCAACTTCTGATTACAAAAAGACGTAATTATTAGTGTTATCAACACCAGTGTGTGGCAGGAGAGTGAGAGCTGTTATAAGTGTAAACTTGACCCAAGGTCTAGAAGCCTTCATAATTGAGACGGAGCAGCTATGCAAACTTAGGGATGAAGCATTGGAATATTCAACCATGAAAGGTTGCAGAAGGATCAAGAAACTTCAGACAGCTGCAAGTCAAAATCGTGTACGCCATGTTTGTTATAGTG
This sequence comes from Euryodendron excelsum, assembly GCA_033060915.1. Lineage (NCBI taxonomy): Eukaryota > Viridiplantae > Streptophyta > Magnoliopsida > Ericales > Pentaphylacaceae > Euryodendron > Euryodendron excelsum. The sequence goes on along the minus strand of CM065389.1, from coordinate 5,701,137 downwards.
GTCCACCGTTGATAACCAACGGGGAAGAATCTTTAACTTTCTTGATGCTTCATTTGAGTAGTATAAATATAGGCATTGAGTTGTGCTTGTAAGATATATCAATGAGAAAAAGAGGGTAGGAAAGAAAGTGAGAGTGGTTTGTAATTGTTTGAAATTTTATGTGAGTGATTTTTTTTTTTATGAAAATTTCATTGTGTTTTCTATCTCCAATTGATAGAATAATTTGTTCTATACCCACATATAATATCAGAGCTAGATGCGAGTCATCACAGAGCACAAAAGATTGCAAAATTTAATTTTTTTTTGCAAAACAGAGCATTATCGCGCCCCGATTTTTGAGTGTCCAAGGTCCTTTTGGCTTGGAGACAAAAAACACGAAACTCTGTAACTAGAACTCGTCCTCCTAGAAGGATAAGTGCGATTAGATTCGAATTGAAGATTGGTTTGATTAAGGGCTTCATAGAAAAATAGGAGTTGCCACCTAACTTGATTAAGGTGAGTTAGGGCATCTAAAACTGAGTGTTAATATGAAGATTAAACCTAGGATTTTTGGAAAAGATTTTTCAGAACTCCCTCAAGAGAGGGTTTTTAAGAAAATAGGTTGTTTGGCAACCTTTGAAAATATTTAAGCCCTTTTAAAAAATAACTCTCTTCTGGTCATTTGAAAACATAAATTTATAGTTCGGGGGTTGGTTACGTATAGGAAAGATATCCTAAGATCATCACTCTACCTCGCCCTTTCGGTACCTACATGTCTAATCACCCTTTTGTTCACTCACTAGAATAGCCGATTACCATTGTCCACTTAATATCCACTTTTAGAATTTTAAAAATATGGTTTAGTCATGACTTTTCGGATGAATGATGCATGATGCAAGTTTTTGGGAAGAAGTTTGAAAACATGGGAGTTTGAAAGGGTTTGAGATAGAAACTTTGAATTGATAGGAACTTTTGAAAAAGGGATTGGAGTTGAAATAGAAGTTATGACTGCACCATTTTAGGTTGCCTACGTATCTCATTTGGTGAGAATCAGGTCATTTGTAGTTTGGGCAAGAGCTCGATGGAAAATAGGCACACTAGGGCCTTTGGAAGGTTTAAAGACACTTTGAGGTCTTTGGAAAAGTTGAAGACACTTTGTGGTCTTGAAAGTTTTGACTTGACATTGGATAGTAGAGTGTTTTGAAAATGTTTGTGAATCAAATCAAGAGAGTTTTGGAATAATTCACGAGAGTTTTGAAAATATTTTGAGGTCTTGTTTTGAAAACCTTGGAGGTATGACTTTGGAATGTTTTAATAAATTGGTTTTTGAAAGTGGCCTTTGAAAATGGCTAAGGGTTTGGAGTCCTAATATGGATAACCTTGGAGGTTGCTCTTGATATATCACATTCCTTTGGGGTCCTTAACATAAGAGGGCTACGAACACCTTAGATTTGTGACCTTTTGAAAATATTTTTGAAAATGCCTTGAAGTTAGAGTGTAGGGGATTTGAAGGGGTTATGAAGTTGGTTTTTGAGATCTCAAGAGGATAGAAGGTTTTGGAAAAATGGGTAATGGATATAGTTTAAAATTGAAAGATCATTTAAAAATGGTTCATGAGTTGAAACCTTGAAGCATACTAACCTATGTTGTGTTAGCCTATGGTTAGGGGTGACCTAAGGTTAAGTTGGACTAGGGTTGACAAACTAGGGTAGGGTTAACCTAAGGTTAAGATGACTTAGGGTTAACTAACTAGGGTTAAGTTAACTTAAGATGAGTGAACTAGGGTCAAGTTAACCTAGGATTGGATAACTAGGGTCAAGTTAACCTAGGGTTAAATTGAAAGATGATGTTGAAATGTTGTTTGATGCACTTTTGGAAAGAATTTTGAAAAACAAAACATGTTATGCAATGAACTTTGGTAGGGCATCTTTTTGAAGATCATTTTCATAAAAATTTTAATTCTAGCCAAGAGAATGATTTATATGGGTGGTGCTTGGAGACCATTCCAAGGAAGGCTCCCTTATGGCCATTATAACCATTATCTTGACAAGAGTGTAAAAGGTCAAAAATCAACATGATAATAACTTTTTGATGCACCATTTTTAATGCAAAGATGGAGAGAATGAATTTTTGGAAACCATCTTTGGAAAAGGATTTTGAAAACTATTTTCCAAGGAGACCATTTCATCAAGAGAGGGTTTCTATGGCCAAACAAAAGGGAGACCATTCAAGAGAGGGCTCCATAGGGCCATTTCAACCACTAAATTTAAAAGAATGAAAACCTTGGAATTTGGAGGGCTTGAAAATAATTCTTATGCAAGTGAAAATGCTATGATGCCAAAAAGAGAGTTAGGGGTTAGTAGGGGATCTTCTAGGGTATGATTTCTAAGGTCACGTCCTAAACTTCAAGGAACCAACTCTTGAAACTATTTTTGAAAGAAATATAGAGCTTGGAAATGGTATGGAACTAAGAGTAATGTAAGCATTGTAGAACATTGTAATAAGCATAAAAATGAAACCAAGCACACAAGACATGATTAAAATAGTAATATGCAAGGGGTCATGATCACATACAAGGCTTTTAGGCTACACCACATTAATATGGGGCTCCTAGGCCATACCATCTTAAAGTAGGCTAGTGAGAGATCCCCCTACACAGTGGCTCTCACTTGCTTTTCTCTAAGCATGATCTAAGAGCTCTCTTGGCTCAAGCATGCAAGAATGGGGGGTTAAAGATGGGGATTAAAATAGAGAATAGCCTAAGTAGGCTAGGAGGGAGAAGAGAAAAGTGGGGGAAGACAAAATGTAAAAGGGATACCACCTTTTACCTTAAACACACTTGTAGTCTTCAATGGATGTCTTGATTGGAGCTTGAATGACTTCAAGAAGGCTTGAAGGGCTGAAAGGGAGTGTTTAATGGTGTATAAGGCTAAGTAAGTGAAGTGTATGGCCTTTAGGGAGGAGGAATCTAGCCTAAGTGTTGGAGGGTTGGAGTGTGTATAGAGATTCGAAATTCTGGAGTAGTTTCAGCAGAGTTTCGCATCAATTTCAGAGTTAGAATATACAAAAGAGGGGTCTGGTATTTATAGGCAACTGGGAACATACCAGGTGCATGTGCCCTGACGCATGTAGCACATACGCAGGTACTATTCCATTGCCAGAATGACACGTGGCACCCCGTGTACTAGTTAAATCTCGACTGTTGACTGAAATTTGGTCAATCTAATCAAAATTTGAGCGCATGTAGTATATGCTCCATCACCTGAAAGGTTCGTTTAAACTTTGCCTCAATAATTGAGCTAATCGGGAAGGTTCCGGGGAAATCGGTTGCACTTAGGGTGTTCTCTTAGGATTTTGGGTGAACTTTTGTGTTTTTGAAAAGTTTGAACAGTGTTCGAAAGTGTGAGATATCATTTCGGGAAACGTGCGTAAAATGGCATCTTTGCGGAGCGTCTGTGATACGCTCCGTGGGTGTTCAAAAGTAGCTGTTTTCATGTTGCATGATCAAAGCCTTCGAAAAACGATCTTTTCAATTGGACTGTACTGATGGAAAGTACTCTGGAAATATTTTTGAGAATTCCTAGATTTATGCATTTCTTAAGTCGTTTGACGGTGCGTTGCAATCGGGGAATCGGTGGAAAAGTCAATCCAGGCGGAGCGTCTGCGAGACACTCCAAGGATTGCTGGAAGTTACAGTTTTCGTACTATACGATGAAGGGTTTAGGGAAGTGATCTATTCGATCGAGCCATATTGATGGAAAGATCTGTGAATGAGCTTTCGGGAATTCCCTGATTCACGCATTTCTCAAGTCATTTGACAGTGCGTTGTAACTAGGGAATCGGTAGAAGAAACAATTTAGGCGGAGCGTTTACGAGACGCTCCTGGAAACTTTTATCGAGTCGTGAGTGTTTAGTGTCATAGGGTTCTCCACAGGTTAAACAAGGGTGTATGGCGAGACCTTTTGTTTGAAATCCTAGGATCGGTGTTGTTTTGGGGTGCGTTTGGATTATCAGGGACAAAATGGTCATTTTGATCGGATTTGGTCGAAAATGGTCAGAAATGGTGTGGCGTGTTGTGTTAAACGTACCGGGTCGTTCAGGGATAGTTTTGGGAGATTCTTTCACCGTTCGGTAGGGTTTGCGCAATGCTAGGATGTTTAGGGGCAAAACGGTCATTTTGACCGGAGTTAACCAGAACGTGATCGAAATTGAATTGGAAGGCATGTGGAGTATGCCTAATAGTTTAGCAACACTTTAGAATGGTGGACTTACTGGTTTAAGGGATTTTGAACTTTCTCAAAACATGCTTGGAGGCCCAAGAGGCAAATTTGGTCATTTTTCACCGAGTCGGGCTAGCAGACGCTAGTGTTGACCTAAGTGTTGGTCTTCGAGACAGAAAACTACCTGTACTGTGTTGGTCCCTAAGAACGCCTGGTCTTAAAGAGCTACTTGTAAGGTGGTGTTGGTTTTTGAGAATGCCCGATCTCAGAAAGCTATCTGTGAGGGTGGTGTTAGTCTCCGAGAACGCCTAGTCCCGAAGAACTACCAAATGACGGCCACCCTACATCGTCTTGAGCTTACATGTGCTGTGGTGTTTGAAAACTGAATCCGGTCGAGCCGGAGATTTTCAAGCGGGTAAAAATGGGATGCTTACAAGCATAAAGTTGTCCTTTGTCCAAAAATCAAGTTGGTCAAAACTAATTTTTGATCATACTACAAAATTCGTCTTGACAATACGAGTCCAATGCGGTAAACAACGTCGAAAACGAAGGTTTAACGCTCTGTAGATTTGAAATTGAAAGTTTCAGATCTGTAGTATTTTTTTGCAGAAAAGACGAAGTGACGTCAGTAGATATCATCTCTACAGTAACCTATCGACACTTGCTAAAATTATAAATTGGCCCCTAGAGTTTGGCCTAATTGCAAATCAGCCCCGAAGGTTGGCCTAATTACAAATTGGCCTCCAGAATTTGGCCTAATTACAAATTAACCCCTAAAGTTTGGCATAATTTCATATCAACCCCTAAAAATTGAAATTATTCACTTAAGTCTGCTAAGTGAAATTATTCACTTGTATATATATATATGGATTTAAAACAAAATAATTATTTAAGTGGTATTTATAAAGTTTTAAAGGGGAAAATTTGAAATATTTCTAAAATTGTTGGTAAAAATAAATGTATGAAAATTTGAGGGGTGTTTATAAAGTTTTAGAGAGGACAAATTGAAAATATTTATTAAAATGGTAGAAAAAATGGAATGTTTGAAAATATTTTTTTTGTGCAACAGCAGGGAAATTAGTTCCAGTAACACAAAGATAGCTTGTCACATGGACGTTTGAAGACTCGTTGGGAAAGGAATTGGCTGCAATGTCTGTGATTGCAATTCAGAGAGAGAGATAGCGAGAGAACTTCATTGCACCCTTAGATTGACAACCTGGACAGGCCAGCCAAATGGGCCTACTGTGGAAATTAAGTGATACTAACAGAATTTAGACAGACTGGTAGTGGTCTTCGTTTCTTGATTTTTGGAAGCTGCGTAATCTCTGTGAGAGCTTCAGCTTCTCACATGGACGTTTGAATTTAGACAGACTGGTAGTGTTTCAGCATTTTTGGAACCATCGAACCACACTAGCACAAACACAGAACCAGAAACCGTAAGAGCTTCTGATGAAACTTTATTGAAATATTTAACTTATTTTAACTTTTATTGTGCTAAGCAACCCACTCTTAACTTATTTTAACCACAAACGGCAAGAACTTCTAGGACTAGTCCTTCCATAGCTTGTAGAGAGAGGTGTCGTAGCAGAAAATCTGTTCAAAGACATTGGTTTCATGAGCATGAGCTAGCCAGAAATGGCTACAATGGGGCTCGATACCATGTGTTCATGCTGATCAATCCATTTCAGATACCCGTACTCTACCTTGGGTGTATTTTTATCAATCTTGACGCTCACTGCAAAACTCTGTTTCTGAAATTTGCTGGTGAAAGTGAGAGTGCTGGGCTCTACTTCGATACTCATTCCAGTAGGAACAACTAAAACTGCTCGGTAAATGGCCGTGTCATCTCCCACATTCGTCACGACCCTGCTGAAGTTTTTTCCTGTTACGGAGCTGGCGCCTCTGGGAAATATGGCAACAAAAGAAGGGTAATTGAGATCGGTGGGATTTTGGCTGCAACTCCACTGGTTTCTTCTGAGTACAGCGCTCATATGCTTCTTATTGTAGCCAAGGCCGCACAAGAACTCAACATAATCCTGGAAACCCATGTCGTAGATCAGCCCAGGGTCCATAGCTTTGTTGGGATTGATATGACCTGCCCCGAATTCCAGAGGTGTGGCGGGGAGTCCGGTCAGCTGGTCTTTCAAGACTGTGCCTGTATTGTCAAGCGTATATGCAGTTGTCATGATGGCTGATCGGACGGCTGCAGGGCTCCAGTCGTGGTGGACGGCCTTTAGTAACGCTGCAACTCCTGCAACATGGGGAGCTGCCATTGATGTCCCGGAGTTGAGTGCATAATCAGTAACTAAGTCATAGTTGCCTGCTTTGGAATAGGGCTTGTTTGGTACAACTGCTGCCAGAACGTTCATCCCTGGAGCGAGAATATCTGGTTTTAGAACACCTGGGTTAATCGGGTCTGGTCCTCTAGAAGAAAAACTGGCCACTTGAGGTGCTGGTTTCGTGCCCAAACTAGTTGTCATGAACCTCATGCTCTTTACAATTGTTTTTTTTGCACTTGTTACATACTCTCTAACTGAAATCCCAAAATTCGCTTGCAGAACCAGGCTAGGAACGGGATACTTGGGTGGAATTAAATGCACTAGATCCGCCAAGAAGATTCCTGCATACCCGCCTGCCCTCCGAATTTCTTCCATCTGCCTATAAACGTCAGTGTCGTTGCTATTATTATTGTTATCGCACAAAACTACCTTTCCGGCGACCTCTTTTGGATCCAAAGCCGAACTGTTGCAAATTGCTTTGCTTTTGTTGCCTTTCCCATAATACAAAGATGCATTCGTGATGTAAACACTCTCCGGGAAGTATGATGTGCCTTTCAGAATCAACCCATTTCCTAGTTTCAGTGTTGCTACGAAACTTCGATCGACACTGCCGGCACCTACTGTGATGATCCAAGGTGCTCCATTGTTTGTTGTGTTCGGGCGTCCGTCATTACCCCCAGCACAGATGACAACAATCCCTTTCTCTATTGCCGAAAGCGCTGCAATGGCTATGACATTCTCGAAATAAGGCGTCCGAAGGAGGCCCAGAGACAGAGACATAATGTCCACCCCATCGGCAATTGCTTGGTCCATGCCGGCAATCACATCGCTAGCTGCGTTCTCGAATGTGCTCGTTGCCCAAACGACCTTGTAAATGGCAATGCGTGCGGTTGGTGCTACTCCTTTTGCTGTGCCTCTCGCATACCCGAAATGACTAGCACCTGTTAGAAATATTAATAAAATTTGTGGCTTTGAAGTGTATCAATCGTTACTTTTTTTTAAAGAAATATTTGTTCCTATTATGTTGTCACAAAGTTGCAAACTGCTTTCAGAATTTAATAAAGACTCTCCGAAATCTACCAACAACACTATTTAAAGATTTTCCTTACAACTTCTCTAATACAAAAGTTGTAAGACTAAAACTTGAAAAAAAGATTGAATGAAAATCAGTGTATAAACTTATGTGTTTTAATTTGTATAAATAGACAATGAAAGGGTACAAATATGCCTTATCAGTTTACACTCCAAACTTAATTCCACACCTGCCACGTGACTCGCGCGTGTGTAACGCAAAGTACTGAATTACTATTTAAAACACTTAATTTCAAGTTAATGTGTGCAAGACTTAATAAACAGAAGGAATGTTTTTCAAACTTTCAACGTGAACAAGCCTAAACACACTTACTTGATTTTTAACAATACAAGCTATAAAGGAAATATCTAACAGCACCTGGAACAGGGGAACCTGCTGCGGTGGATGCTGTGTGAGTCCCGTGACCGTCAAAGTCTCTTGCTGAATCAAAATCATTTTCCTTGGAGATTTTTGCCCCTGCAGCTGTGATTCCTTTGCTAAAAGACCGAGCTCCGATGAGCTTCCTATTACAGGCAGAAGGGCTAAAAGCTGTGCCATTCTCGCACTCACCCTTCCATCTCTCTGGCACGGGTCCCATCCCCTTGTCTCTAAAACTCTCACTCTCGGGCCAAACTCCTGAGTCAATCATCCCTATGATCACATCTTTGCCATACGACGAAGCAGGCCATATGCCAGCTCTGCGTTTTAGGCCAAGGAATTTGGGGGTGTGGGTTGTGAAGAGCTTGCCAAAGGAATCTTTATACGTTGCACGATGAGCCGGAGACTTCTCGAGTTCAGATAGTTGGGAGGCTGTGAGCCTGGCACTGAAGCCATGCATGGCATGGTTGTATGAGTAGAGCAGTTTTTCTTCGTTGTCTGTCGGAGAAGAAGACAATGATTTTAGGGTGGACCGGTGCCATGACTCATGGGTTGAGAAGGATGCTGGTTTCTGTGAATGGTCCATGTGGATGATATATGTTTGGTATTCTTCTGGTTCTGATAATCCATTGTTAAACAGTAGCAATAATATTAGCCAAGGCAATGCAAGGTGCAGGATCAGAATGGGAGAAGTGTCGGTCATGGCCAAGGAGATTGGCTAGGAATTAGGTGAGGAGACACTGAAAATTAATGGGTAGTATTTCTAATACTTCTAAGAAAGCTCCCTAAATGTCTTTTTCACGTGCGTTGAAATTTCTGTGCTTCGGATACTCTCTTTTCTTTATTGTTCAGCCAAAGAAATCAGTCTCCCATAATTGTACACGTATAATAAAACACAAGAAATCTCCCTCTCATCTTCCAATGGTTAGAACTTACGTACAGCCTTTCTCATGCTTTGAATTTTAAATGGCAGCCACTCATTTGTTATCTTTTTAAGTGTGTTTGGGTTAAGAATTTGATAATGAAAAAGAAAAAAAAATAAATGTTAAGAAAAAAAATAATTTTTTTATTTTATTCTCTTTATTTTTATTATTTTAAATTTTTTAATAAATTCGAATTTTAAATATAGTATTATGAAAAGAAAAAGAAAGAAAAAAAAGGTACAGATCAGCCTCCCATTTGACCCTCGTTTTTTATGCTTGCGTGTAATTCTTTTACCTTATCCTTTGTTTTTGGTCGGCCCCACTGACACTGGCGATCAATCATGGTTCGACCCAACCTTGCCAGGTCGTGAGAATGAGCCACCAAACCTTGCAATTTGACCCAACCTCATGTTTATTGATGTATTGCTGGACAGATTTTACTTCATTAGAATTTAATAGTCAGAGTTTAATACCAGATATTTGGGTAATTTTAAATAAAAATACTAAATTTTATGGCCTCGTTTGGTAATACTATTAGTTTTTGTTGTGTCTTTTTATTGTTTGTTTTTTTGTGATCTGATAATGGTATTTATAAGTTACCGTTGTGCCTATTTTGGTGTTTTTTATTTTTTTTTTCAGAATTTTGTAAACAACTAAATTAAAAAAAAATTAAACCATCATTGTTTTTTAAATTTTTGAAAAAAAATTAAAAAACAAAAGCAAAAAAGGTTACCAAATAGAGCTGTAGAATTTATGAAAATAATCTTGCATTAGAATAATGTGGGTCAGTGTTGTGATTAAATGGTATGTTGGTGGACTAAAGTGATAGATCCATAGCTTAGCTACATTATTCTGTATAATTTTTCTATACTCTTTTTATGTATGTATATTATACTTATTTTTGGCATTTCCCTTTCTATATATTAGATTGAAAAAAAGAACTTAGGAATTATGGAAGTTTAGCGGTTTAACCAAAGTTTTACAACATGTTTAGTAGGAACACACTTTTTCTCACTAATCACGAAATGGGCTATTCTAATTTTGGCGATGGAAGTATGCTGCTACACAATTTAAGGATGTATGTATGTTAAACAGACTAGTCGTTCGCCGAAAAAAAAAAAGAAGTATATAATTAGATGTATCAAGCTTACACAGTTGTTATGATCTCACCATGCTAGACTTCTCCTATCTTGCTTGGTAAAATGAAAAATCTCAGTCAGAGTGTGCAAAAATTATGCAGTTCTCATGCATGCATTTTGTTTAAAAATGAGCATGTGATAGTCACATGCCAATTTTTTGTCAACTTTACAAATGATGATGGTAACAGAAGGTTTGATATTGTAACCTCTTTGCATTTGCAAGGATCTAATTATTACAATTAAAAAGATATGTCATGAAGTGAGATTCAGTATAAAATAAAACGGTTCAAAGTGTAATTTATTAAAAATAAATAAATAAGTGTCATAGTTGACTCTGTTGTCTCCATAAACAATTTCATGTGAATTTTTTTTGCTATAAGCAGGTGTTACGACCAAGCGGATTTGGATTCTTTTCATTTCATCAAGCAATAAACGAGATGAACTCTTATCAAAACTATGCCATTTTATTTTTGTTTTCCTTATATATAATTATAAAATTATTTATTTTTAAATAAATTTTAAGTCAATTTATTTAAACTTTTAATTTTTATTTTAACTGACATATTAACTTCTTATTAAATAAAATGAAGATCTCTATTTTAACTATAAAATGACTATAAAATGAAGGGAATACTAACCAAGCTAGGAGTGTGATTGTTTCAATTTGGAAAGGTGGAACATGTTTCCAAATTTCCTCCTTTTGTATAGCAGTTTTCAAGATTCTCATAATGAACCATCATGGTAACACCTAAACTAGCCACATGATGGAGGGGAAGGAACGGAAAGTGAAAGGAAGTGTTTGGATAAAGGTAAGAGCAAGTGACGTTCTTTTCTTTTTATATGATTTGATAACAATTAATAAAGAAAAGATAAGGGTTGTAAAATACAATTTTTTTTTTTTTCAAATCCTTCACTTTCTCTAAAACCGCTCACCTCAAAGTCAAACGAAGTGTTAGATTTTTATGTAACGAAATTGCTATTGGTAATTCTATATTGTAATTCCTTTTCTTACTTCTAAACATAAGTAAATGAATTTTACATGAACTTATTAATATAAATTCATAATTTTGTGTCTAAGAATAAAAAAAATATTAAAAAATAAGATTATATATAATATTATTTTATGTAATTATATTTAGAGTCCCTTAGAGTTTTAATTTTATACTCTCTACATTTTGGAATGTTGAGAGGCTTTTTTTATAATTTTATTATAATCTATTTTTTTTATTCTAAATGATTTAAAAGTAAAAAAAGAACGACTAGCATAATAACTTTTCTTGACAATGACCATAGGTTCCAACTTCCACCTACTCTTTCTATGTTAAATGATATTCTACAAAAGTAAAAGTTAATTAGCATGAATCCTTATAAATACAGTCCAAGTATCGGTCAAATTCTAATCGAATTTCATTAGCCACGTTTATCTGAATTCGACCCCTTGGCTAATAGTTGCTAGGATTATTGATATTGAATAGGCTGATGAAGAACCAGCTGCTGCCATAACATCAGTTGTGTGATTGATCGATCTTACGGGTTCGACGGGGCCAACAATGTCTTATACTAATGCACTTTCTTTGTAGCATACGATTCCTTGCTATTCTCTGCAGCCTTGTGTTTTGCGTTTTCGCCAGTGAGCCATCAAATAAGATATATCTATTCTATCAATCAATAGACGAGATGAACCCTTATTAAATATTTTATCAAAATTATTTTGATTTATTTTAAAATTTATTTTATATATATAATTATAAAATTATTTATTTTTAAATAAGTTTTAAGTTAACTCATTTAAATCTTAATTTTTATTTTAGTTGATGTGTCAATAAGTTAATAAATAAAATTAAAGATTTTCATTCCAATTACATGGAATGAAGAGAATACTAAACAAGCTGGGAGTGTGCATAATTGTTTCAATTTGGAAAGGTGGAACAGGTTTCCAAATTTACTCCTTTTGAATAGCTGCTTGCAATATTTTCAGAATGAACCATCATGGTTACACCTAAACTAGCAAAATGATGGAGAGGAGGAAAAATGAAAGAAAGTGTTTGATTAATCCAGAGGCAAGAGCGATTGATATTATTTTTTTCTTATTTGATTTGATAATAATTAATAAAAACAAGAGAAGGGTCGTAAAATGTAATTTTTTTCTTTTAAATCCTTTACTTCTCCTAAAACCCTCACTTCAAACAGAGTGTTAAAAGTTTTATGTAATCATGTTTTGAGTCCACCAGAGTTTTGATTTTATGTAGTCTGTATTTTAGAATGTTGAGAGGTTTTTTTAAATTCTATTATCATATTTTTTTATTTTTGGACTGATTTAAAAGATGAGAAGAGACTCTTTGAGCGTGACTTGCCACCTATTTTTTTCTATGTTGAAGAATATTCTACAAAAGTAAAAGTTAATTAGCATGAATCCTTATAAATAAAGTCCAAGCATCGATCAAATTCTAATGGATTTCATTAGCTACGGGTATCTGAATTCGACACCTTGGCTAATAGGTGCTTTGTTTATTGATATTGAGTAGGCAGACGAAGCTGCTGCTGTAAAATCAGTTGTGTGATCGATCGATCGTACGAGTTGGACGGGCCAATAATGTCTTATACTGATACACTTTCTTTGTGGCTTACGATTCCTTACTATTCTCTTCGGCCTTTCGGTTTTACGTTTTCGCCAGTAGGCCATCAAACAAGGATCTGTGTAAACGACAACAAATTCATCTGTCAACACAAAAATCAGGCTTTCGAAGGCTGGCCAAAACGAAGGTGTATGAAGTTGATGAAGAGTGCATTTACAAAGAATTGAGTGGGGCTTCTGATTTTGAGGCATTGGGATTTCCCTTGGACTAGTTGAAGGATAGCCTGAACATGTCTGGCTGTCTGGAATGACACGAAGAGAGCACCATCATGCTCGACTCCTTCGAAGTTCCTCTAAAGGAAGCCAGGAGCATACTAGAGAAGTTGGAAACCGAATTTCAACAAGCCCTCCTCACAACTGATTTGACCCTTGACTCTATAGTTCTTCCTGATATATCTATGCAGAAGGAAGAGCCTGCTTTTTATGGTTTTGTTTTATGATGTTTGCTTTCGGAGTTTACTAGCTGTTTTGTACCAGACAATATTTCTCTCTCGCTCTGTCTCTCTCTCTCTCTCTCTCTCGTTTGTAAAGAGTGCTTCTAGCTTAAATGAAGTAGGAGTTAAATGGAAGAAACTGCAGTTCATTTCAACTTGAAATCAGTTATGCTATAAAGACTCCATTTCCTTCATATGATCCTCCCTAGAAGGGAGTACTTGTTTCTCCAAACAAAAAGCAAAATAAAAGAGAGAAGATACAAAAAAGGAACTTGTAAGGGTTGGGAACCCACTTAGGTTAGGGAAAGTACTTCTTGATGAATTGGGCATTGATTGGCCTTGTCCTAAATCCATTAGCAATCTTCTGGAGCTTGTAGTAGCCACCGAGCTATACTTCCAGTACTTTGTAAGGTCCTTCCCATTTAGGGGAGAACTTAAGGAGAGACAAGTTCCTCATAATTGGTTCCTCATATATCGGGTTTTCAAGCTTTCACCTCAAAAAGTTTAACTTTCAAAATTCTGAATTTTCAAGCTTTCGCCTGAAAAAGCTTAACTTTCAAAATTTTGGATTTTCTAGCTTTTGCTTCAAAAAGCTTAACTTTCAAAATTTCGGGTTTTTTAGCTTTTGCCTCAAAAAGCTCAACTTCCAAAATCTTGGGTTTTCAAGCTTTTGCCTTAAAAAGTGTACTATCAAAAAAGTTTTCGGGTTTTCAAAACTTTCTCCACAAAAAGTTTAAATCCAAAATCAAATTCTAAGTTTTCAAACCTTTCTCCTCAAAAGTCTCATTCCAAGTTTTAAAAGTTTTCCAAACCCTTCCAATTGAAATCCAAATCTCTCCATTATAGAAGGCCATTTAAAAATCATTTTAAAAAAAAAAATTCTTTTGAAAATTCAAAAATCCTGAATCTCCCTAAAGGAGTGTCATTACATTGGTCGAAATATCAGTTTAGGAAAAATTTCAAAATCATTCCAAAAGCAAGTTTTCAAAATTTCATAATTCAAACAATTCAGTTTTTAAAACTTAAAATTTCAAATTCCAACTACTACGGTCCCTCCGATTGCCTTGCAGTCAACATGAGATCCTTCTTCATTATTTTTTTGCCTTCGACATGGAAAGACAGAAAAAGAGGGGCAGCTGTAAGCACCCCATTTTTGCCCGCTCGGCAATCTCCAGCCCGACCGGGCTCAGTTTTCCAACACCACAACATATGTAAGTTCAAGATGAGCCTTTCAATCTCCAATCTAACCAATTGGTCGCTTCTCGGGCCCATAAGGACCCGTTAGAGCCATAAGCACCATTATTCCAGGCAGCTTTCCGGATCGGGCGGTCCCGAAAACCAACGCTGTCCAAGTAGCTTCCCGGGATCGGGCAATCTCGGGGACCGACACCTCATCAAGTTCCAGACGATTCACTTCTGGCGCCTACTAGCCCACCAATGTAGAATGTCCGTTATTTGGTAGCTCTCCGAGACCTAGCGCTTTCAAAGAGCGACACCACCCTTCCAGGTAGCTTTCTGGGACCAGGCGTCCTCAGGAACCAACACCACCCCTACAGGTAGCTCTCTAAGACCGGGAGTTCTTAAGAGATCAACACCGCACAGGTAGTTTTCCGAGACCGGGCGGTCTCGGGAACCAGTACCTAGGTTAACACCGGTGCTTGCTAGCCCGACTCGGTGAAAAATGACCAAACCTGCCCCTTGGGCCTTTAGGCACATTTTGGGAAAGTTGAAAATCCCTCAAAATGATAAGTCCATCCTTCCAAAATATTGTTAAACCATTAGACGTCCCCCGCATGCCATTTGTTCCAATTCCGGTCCTATTTCAGCTTACTCCGGTCAAAATGACCGTTTTGCCCCTGAACACCTTAACACTGTACAAACCCCGCCGAACGGTAAAAGACTCTCCCCAAAACCATCCCTGAATAACCCTACACACTTAACACAACACGCTAAGCCATTCATAGCCATTTCCAGCCAATCTTGGCCAAAATGACCATTCTGCCCCTGGCAGTCCAAACATGCCTTGAAACAGCACCGGTCTTGGGATTTTGAGCAAAGGGTTTCACCATACACCCTTGTTTAACCCGAGGAAGACCCCACGACATTAAACGTTTACGACTCGATAAAAGTTCCCTGGAGCGTCTCGCAGACGCTCCGCCTAAATTTTCTTTTCTCCTAATTCTCTAGTTATAACGCACCGTCAACTGACTTGAGAAATGCATAAATCAAGAAATTCTCGAAAGCTCGTTCATAGATCTTTCCATCGATACGGCTCAATCGGATAGATCGCTTCCTGAAGCCCTCCATCGTACGGTGCAAAAATTATAACTTTCAGCAACCCCTGGAGCGTCTCGCAAACGCTCTGCCAAGGCTGACTTTTTCTCTAATTCCTTGATTAAAACGCACAGTCAAACAACTTTAGAAATGAGTAAATCTGAGAATTCTCAAAAGTATTTTCAGAGTACTTTCCATCGGTACGGTCCGATCGAAAAGATCGTTTCCCGAAGGCCTCGATCACACGACACGAAAACAGTCACTTTCGAACACCCTCGGAGCGTATCACAAACGCTCTGCAAAAGTATTCTTCTATGCATGCTTCCCGAGATGATATCCCATGCTTCCAAACACAATTTAAATTTTTCAAAAACATGAAAGTTCACGAGAAACCCTAAGAGAACACCGTGGGAGCAACCGATTCTCCCGAAACCTTTCCGATTGGCTCAATTATCGAGGCAAAGTTTGGACGAACCTTCCCAGTGATGGAGCGTATGCTACATGCGCTCAAATTTTGATAAGATTGACCAACTTTCGATCAACAGTCGAGATTTAACTAGTACACAGGGTGCCACGTGTCATTCTAGCAATGGAACAGTATCTGCGCATGTCCTACATGCGCTAGGCCTGTTCCAGATTGCCTATAAATACCAGACCACCCATTTGCATATTCTATCTTCGAAATTAATGCGAAGCTCTGCTGAAACTGCTTTAGAACCTTGAATCCTTACGTATATTTCATCCCTCCAACACTTAGGCTAGATTCTACCTCCCTCAAGCCTATACATTTCACCCACAAGGCCTTATACACACTTACACACTCCATTTCAGCCCCTCAAGCCTTCTTGAAGTCATTCAAGTTCCAATCAAGACATCCATTGAAGACTACAAGTGTGTTGAAGGCAAAATGTGGTATCCCTTTTACATTTGTGTCTTTCCCCACTCTTATCTTCTCCCTTCTAGCCTACTTAGGCTATTCTCTATTTTAATCCACATTTACAACCCCTTATTTTTGCATGCTTGAGCCAAGAGGGCTCTTAGATCATGCCTAGAGGAAAAAAAGTGAGAGCCACCGTGTAGGGGGACCTCTTACTAGCCTACTTTAAGATGGTATGGCCTAGGAGCCCCTTGTTGATGTGGTGTAGCCTAAAAGCCTTATATGTGATCATGACCCCTTGCATATTACTATTTTGATAATGTTTTGTATGCTTGGCTTCATTTTATGCTTATTGTCATGTTTTACAATGCTTACATTGCTCTTATTTTCATGCCATTTCCAAGCTCCGTATTTCTTTCAAAAATTATTCCAAGAGTTGGCCCCTTGAAGTTTAGGCATGGAACTCTATAGAGTTGGCCCATAGAGTAACTCAGGCCTTAGACACCCGAAAACCCGAGCGCGACAACTGTCTTCCAGATTAACTCACCTTCTTTGAAGATTCTAGGAATCATTAGACGACTGTATGCTTTGGCCACCACACTCTAATAATTTTTTATTTTCTGCATTGCTTTATCCCTTCTCTTATCCAGGGCTTCTAGGTTAGTTCCTCTATCTTTAAGAGTTATTCCAACAGATATTCCCGTTATCAGATAGTATAACCTTTGGTATCCCAAATCTATAAACAATATTCTTCTAAATGAAATTTGCCACTGTTGCTCCATCAACCTTCCTCATTGACATAGCTTCCACCCATTTTGTACTCATTTTTGTTGCTTCCAAAATCCATCTGTGCCCCTTGGAGTGTGTAGCGATAGGATCCATCAAATTCATGGCCCATGTGTGAAACGACCAGGATGCCTTCAATTGATGGAGCTGGGTGGCGGGAGCATATATTAGATTGCTATGCTTTTGGCAGGACTTGCATCTCTTGGAAAAACACATTGAATCAACCTCTATTAATGGCCAGTAATAGCCCAGGTGTAACAAATGCTCGAAAAGCTTAGCACCTCCCTGATGTTCCTGCTCGTGTGCTCCCTACAGGACAACCTCTATCTCATTTCTAGCTAATCATCTCAATGAAGTGCCATCTAGACTTCTTTTGAATAGTTGCCCTTGGTTAATAAAGAAACGTGCATCTTGATTCTTTACTCCGGTAGCTTCAAGATTGCTGCTAGGGAGAGATCCTTCTCGAAGGTAGCCAATGTATACTTGCCTCCAATCTTTAACATCCTCAACAAAAATGCACTTGTTTTCTCTCAAGTAACTTTGGCAGTGGGTACAGCTAGACTGGAGCTTCCTAACATCTCTCTCCATATTAGGCCAGTAGTACCCATGCCTCTGATTCTTATGTAAAACCTCACATCTTCATCTATATAGGACTTCTTGTGGATCTGATGGAGCCTTAGGTTTGCTTCTTCATGATCAACACAGTGGGCGAGCAACCCATTAGATCCTTTATAATAGAGGTCTTTTTGGAGGAGGAGGAATTGAACTGCCTTTGTTAGGGGTAGTGTTCCTTCCTTGTTCTTTAGTTGTCGAATGACATTTCCTCACCAATCGTCGGGTATTTCCTTAGGAAAGTTCCCCAAGATAGTGGAGGGATTGGTTCTCTTCCTGATGACAATGGTGGTTTCCTCCCTAAGGAAGTCAGTTTTCACCTCAAGTGTTGCCAAGGCATCTGAATGCTTGTTCTTAGTTCGAGGAGCATGGTCGATGATCACCTTATGAGACTTATCTAGCAACCGTAGGATAATAGCGCGGTAGGTTTTTAGGGTAACCTCTTTTAGTGCAAAATGTCCTGAAGCTTGTTTGACCACTAGCTTTGAATCACCCTAAATTCTAAGCTGCTTTACACCCATTCTTTTGGCAGCTAGGAGTCCCAAAAGGAGGGCCTTATACTCTGCTTCATTGTTGGAACAACGAAAGTCCAACCGATAAGACAAACTAAATTCCTTCCCCCTACCATTTTTCAACAATATGCCTGCTCTTCCTTTCCCCTTGTTGCTGGACCCATCACAGCTCAGAGTCCAAGTATCTTCTAAAGAATCACCCATTGCTATGGCGGTTTAGAAGTCATCTCATGCGAGGGTTTCATCCATAGGTTTTTCACAGGAACCACTTGGGAAATGGGCAAGAAGCTCGGCCAATGCTTTAGATTTGATCACAGCAAGAGTAACACATTTGATTTCAAACTCTGAAAGAGCCAAAAACCACCGGGCCATCAATGCTGGCTTGATGAGCAAGTTCACTGCGAGTAACTACATGGACTGGATGAGCTAGGAAATAGCGCCTGAGCTTCTACACGGTGAACACAAGAGCTAGACAATGTCACTCAATAGTGGTGTACCTCACATCAGGTCCCCTGATCATTTTGTTGATGTAATACATAAGTTTCTTTACTCCTTTTAGGTCTGGGTGGTATTTCCTCGCGGACTGCTTGCATGGTCTAGAGTTTGGAAAGATGTTTAGGTTATGAGACACCATTGCAGGGTCTAAGCTAAGCATTTCCTCGTATGTCTAGGCAAACACATCTAAATACTTCTTGAGTAACCTAGTCAGAGCCTCCTACTCTTCTGGAGTTAGCCCTTTACTTATGAACACTGGCTAGGGAGCTCCTTGGTCACTCCGAAGATTGATCTCTAGAAACTCTTCTTATTAGGGTTTAGAACCGTCCTGCATGCACTAGGGTGTTGGTTCAGGATTCTTGACGATCTCATCGAGTTCCTTATCACTATGCACGTTGGCCTTCTCTTCTTTGGGGGGGGGGGGGGGCAACATTCGTAACAGAGGGCTTTCCCCCTTCGTGCCATCATAGAAGGTATATGGTCCCCCCTTCCATTGGAACTTAGTGATCGTCTGGGGTGAGTTCTTGGAGGTTCCTAGATCAGATCCTTCCCGCCCTCGCTTCTAAAGGACTTTCTCCTCTTTATCCTTGATATCTTTCCATTTGGGAATCTTGGTTCCTTGGGGCCTTGAAGTATGTGGTGTTGCTTCTGTGGATAGCTTTGTAAAGACAATAACATTCGAGAGGTGTGCCTTACCAGCCTCGACGGGCTTATCAGAAGCTTCTATGGTGGCTATCTTCTTTCCCCACTTCCCTTTCATAGACTGGTGGTAGCTCGAGGGGATCGCAACATATTTGTGCATCCAGATGCGCTCCAATATGACATAATAGTTGGTGGAGGGGGTCTCAATGATATAAAACTTTGTCAGGGCCTGGATATCCTCTACAGCCAGATCCACATTAACATAACCCACAGTGGCCTTGCGTTGTCCCTCAAACCCAGTGATGTTGATGGACTGTTTCATAATTTACTTTTTAAGGATTCTGGTCATTTTGAATGTCTCGAATGACATTATATTAATTAAAGTTGCTCCATCAAGGAAGACCAGTTTGAACTCGACACCGTGAATGGAAGCCTCGACATACAGTGGCCTATTGTGTGGAAATGAGTACCTTTGATAAGCTTTTGAGAAGGTTATAACACTAGAGTCCTCCTAGATGTTTCGCAGAACAGACCCTTCCAGACCTATGCACTCTTCGTGATGTACCTGTGCGATGTTGATGATTGACTTAGTGATCTCCAACCTAGCATTACTGGAAAGCTCGAGCTGGTCGAAGAACCTTATGAATTTAGTTGAATTCTGGAGGACCTTTACTTGCATATTAGGGTTTGGAGCATTTACTAGAGAACAATAATCTCTAATTTCCTCAAGCTCATCGTGGTAAGACGCCGTGCAGACGCTATATAGCTCCTCTTTATCCAGGAACTTGAGGAACTCCTCACTGACATTGATGGGGCCACAGTAAGCCACCATGTTGACATTATGCCCTTTGTCTTTATGATTAGGCTAGGGGTTGTTTCGAGCATCATTCCCACCCTTTTTTAAGCGGAGCTACTTTTCAGAGACCTTCTTGTGGACTATCCTCCTAAGACTCCAGCAATCCTTGGTAGAATGTTTAGTAGATCGATGATAGATGTAATACTTCTCACTTTCTTTATCCTTCTTAAACGGAATTGTCTTTACTTCGGGTAAGTTGACCTCCCTGTAGTTAACCCATTCCTTGAGAAGGCCTCAACTTCTGGCACGCTGTAAGGCAATGGAGTAAGATCACGCTCCTTTCTCTTCCTTCCTTTAGAACCTTCCTCCCCCTGCCGCTGCCGGCCACTAGGGGCAGAAGTTGCAGAGACATTATTGTGGAGTTCCTCAAGCCACCAGATTTAGGGATCGTCTTGACAGTAGCATAGAGGTTTCTTACCGCTTCTAACAAGGCAGAGAAGGTTGGCATGGATAGGTTTATCAGATAGACCTTGTACTCATTATGCATGCCCTCAATACAGATCTTTACCACCTTCTTTTCTTCCACAGGCTCATGGCATTTCACGGCTCTTTCTTGGAAGCATTATATGAACTCTAGGAGGTCTTCCTTGTAGTCCTAGACCTCCCTAATTAGAGGGATGGCTGTGACCGTTTCGCGGACTTGGAAGAACTTAGTGTTAAACTTGTTCACCATGTCCTCCTATGTCAGAACTAACTTAGAAACCAGATTAACATACTAACTATAAGCACGTTCAGTAAAAGACTTCAAAAACTCCCTTAGGCGGAGCTCTATGTTGGAGCAGTGAGCCTTTAAGGTTTCGATGAACCGAACAACGTGCTCATGGGCATTTCCATTCTTTCCGTCAAAATAAAGGAACTTCAAAGGTGCGTAGCCCTCCGTGTATGGTAAAGAACATATGTGAGCTGGATACGGTGGCTGAATGTTGGGATCTGGAAGTGAGGGCAAGGTTGCCTTAGTGCACTTTTGTTGCAAAATGGCCTGGCCATCAGCCATTATGACGAAATCAGTTGGTGTGGCCAAGTGGACTTGCATGTTTTGAGCGACTAAAGTAATGGCGGTGGCTGGAGAGAGGTTTACCACCGGTTGAACTGGAGTTACATGAGCCACTATCCTAGGTGTGGGTTGTGTTCGTAAAGCAGCAGAAGCTAGAGTAGGGAGTCCCTGGTAAACACTAACCGAGGTTCCAGTAGCATGCGTTGCAGCTAGATTTTCACCAATAGTAGTAGGGTTTCCCACACCAAGAGCGGCAGTGGGGTTTGCAGGAGGAGGCGGATGCACCACAACTTGTTGGAAAAGAAGGTTGTTCACTAGCAACAGCACAACGTCGCATAGCTCTTTCATTATGGCCAAGACCTTCCGTTGTGTATCTTGGACCACCTGGATGACGTCCAAGGTGTAGGTCTTGTTTGTGCCAACACTCTGTTAAGGCAGGCTGTGGTTCGAAGATCCTTTAGTGTGCTCGACCATCGTCACCCCAGGAGTTGTTGCACCCCACTTCTGGTACTGACCATCCACAGATCCACCTCCCTAGTGGAGTCGCCAAAATGTAGAGGGTCAACATTGGCTCGTGCTTGACTTGAGCTTGAGTTCATTCTTGGAGAGGTTAGAAAAGGTGTCAGTCAAAAAGGACTCAAAAGTGATGGAGAAGATGGACTGAGGGTGTGACTAGCTAAGCACAGGGAAAGTGGCAGAATGTTCCTAGAGCGCTTGAGCTCGCAGCTCTAGAATTAGGGTTGTTGGCCCTAGGGTTTTTTCTTGCTTCAACCAGAATAGAAGATGAAAATCTCTTTCTTTCCATCTTCATAGCTGATGTGCATAATATATACATACACGAGCATCTTGGTGCTTCGGCACCAAGAAATCGCTCAACATTCGCTAAGTGACCCAGGGACCACAAAATCCTCCCTGCTCTACTCTGCCAAGCCAAATGTGGTCGTGCGACATTGTACCACGAGCTCCTCATGGTACTGTATACGTGCATAATGGCATATCTCACACCTTAGCCAACCAATCCATGACACGTTCTAATCCCAGTACGTGGGTGTCGCGCCCAGATTTTTCGCACCCGAGGAATACTCACCCAAGCGGGAAAAATGCTGTACTCTCTCATTAGAACTCACCCTCCTAAAAGAATGAGTGCGACTAGGTTTGAATTGAAAACAGGTTTGAATAAAGGGCTTTTGAAAAAGATTTGGAGTCGCCACCTAACTTGATTAAGGTGAGTTAGGTCACCTAAAAACTAAGAGGAATCCGAAGACTACACTTAGGGTTTTTGGAAAACGATTTGAAAATATCTCCTCAAGAGAGGGTTTTTAAGAAAAACAGGTTGTTTGGCAACCTTTGAAAAAAGTTTAGCCCTTTTTGGAAAAATAACTCCTTTTGGTCTTTGAAATCAGTGATCTAGGTTCGGAGGTTGGTTACGTGTAGGGAAGACGCACTAAGCTATCACCCTACCCCGCCCTTTCGGTACCTACTTGTCAATCTACCCTAGATTCACCTATGAGAGTCTTCAATTAACTAATGGTCAATCCTATCCACTTTGAAAATAAATGTTTAAAAAAAAGAAACTAACATGATGCATGATATGCAAGTGCAATAGAAGAGAATTGAAAAATAGATTTGGAAAGAGATTGATTTGATTTGAAAATAGATTTGAAATTGGAAAGATTTGAAATTGAAAAGTTTTGAAAATTGAAAGTAGAAATTTGAAAATAGAAATTTTGAAGTTGGAATTTTGAAAATTGATTGGAATTTGAGATTTGGAAATATTTTGGAAACCGCACCCATGAGGGTGGAATTGAAAGTTTGAAAAGTATTGTGACCGCACCTATGAAGGTTGCCTACGTATCCCTTTGGGGGAATCAGGTCAGTCGTAGTTCGGACCGGAGTCCGATTGAAAAGAGATTGATTTGAAGAGAGAAATTGGATTAGAAGAAAGAGATTGAATTGAAAATTGGATTTGATTTGAGATTAGAAGAGGAAATTGGAAATTGAAATTGAGAAGATTGGACTTGTTTTGGAAAGATTGATTTTGGAAAGACTTGGTTGTGGAAAGATGGAGGTTTAGGAAATCTAGACTTAGGAAAAATAGGAGATCTAGGAAAGACTTGAGATTAAGAAAGATTGGATTGGAATGTTGGATTTGGGAAGATTTGGAAAGATTTGAAAACTTGGAATTTAGGAAAGATTTGGATTAGGAAAGTTTCGAATTAGGAAAGTGTTATTTTTGGAAAGTTTCATTTTTGGAAAGTTTTGAAATGGGAAAGTATTGAATTTAGAAATGTTTTGAATTAGGAAAAGTTTAGTGTAGGAAAGACCTAGAATTTAGAAAGTTTCAAGTTAAGAAAGTTTTGAATTTTGGAATGTTTTGAAAAAGGAAAGTTTTGAAAGTGGGAAAGTTTAGAAAAACAAGGAAGTTTTGAAAATAAGAAAGTTTCGTTTTGGGAAAAGTTTGAAAAAAGAAAGTTTTCAGTTTAGAAAATGTTTGAATTAAGAAAGCTTTGAGTTTAGAAAAGTCTTAGATTTGAAAAGATGTTGAAGTTTTGGAAAGTTTAGAACTTTGGAGAGATTTAGGTTTGGAAAGATTTAACTTAAGAAAGTTTTGAATTTGGAAAGATTTGAAATTTAGAAAGTTTAGGATTTAGAAAGTTTTAGAGTTTTAGAAAATCTTGAGATTAGGAAAGGTTTGAGTTTAGGAAAAGTTTGAAAAATTAGATTTGGAAAGTTGAGATTTGGAAAAGGGGTAGGATTAGGAAAGGGTTGAATTAGGAAAGATTTGAAAGTTGAGTTTTAAAATTTAGGAAAGATTTTTATGTTCAAGTTTTGGAAACTTAAGATTTAGGAAAGTGAAAGATTAGGAAGGAGTTGAATTAGGAAAGAGTTGGATTAGGAAGGGGTTGGATTTGGTCTCTAAAAAAAAAGATTTGATTTTGTTTCCAAAAACGGAGGACGGGATCTAGTTTCCTAAACGGGGAGATTTGATTCGGTTTCCTAAAGGGAATATAAGATTTAGCAAGGATTTGGAAAAGGAGATTCTAGAAACCCTAGGTTTGGAAAATTATAATTTTGACGTAGAAAAGAGGTTTTAGAAACATGTATAGTTTGGATGTAGAAAACGAGAGATTTTGGAAACCTAGGTTTGGGGCAAAGTTTGAAAACCATGTTTTTGGGAAGAAAATTAGGGTTTCCTAATTGTGGGTTTTAAGGTTTGATTTGGGCTCTAAAAAAAGAGTTTTTGGAAAGTGCGTTTTTAGAAACGAAGGTTTTCTAGAAGGGAAATCCTAGGGAGGAATTTTTGGAAAGTGAATTTGAAGAGAGAGTTTTTGGAAAAAGATTTTAAAGAGAAGGAGTTTTGGAAAGTGTGTTTTTAGAAACGTAGATTTTAGAAGGAAAATCCTAGAGAGGAAATTTCTAGAAGGAAGATTTTGGAAAGAGAGTTTTTTAGAAAGGTTTTTGGAGAGAGTTTTTGGGAAGGTGAATCTAGGGAGTGTTTTTAGAAAGTGAATTTTGAGGAAAAGATTTTGGAGAGGAGTTGAAAAAGAGAGTTTTCAAAAATAGATTTTGGAAGGGAGTTTTTGAAAACAATTTTGAAGAGGAGAGTTTTAGGAAAATATGTTGAAAAAGAGATTTTTAGGAAGAAAGACTTTTTGAAAAGAGAGTTTTTAGTAGGAGTAAAAACATCTCACCTTCCTAAAGCAATTCTAACCATAAGAGGGCTAGAACCACTTTAGGAAAGCAGTTTTGAAAGACAATAAGATTTGAAAATATAGACCAAAAAGGTCACTTTTAATGTAACATTTTCCTAAAGCAACCCTAGCCATGGAAAGGATAGAATCACCCTAGGATTATGGTTTTGAAAACAAGTTGTTGAAAAAGAGATTTTGATGTAATCTTGAAAACAAGTTTGAAAACGATTTTGAAAACGAGTTTGAAAACGAATTTTGGAAGATGCAAGACTATGATATACACAATGCAATTTGGGGTCGTGAACATACAAGGTTAAGGCTTCACCACATAATCAAGGGGGCCGGACCCACGTGGTCTCTGGTTAGGCTAGAAGAAAGCCCCCGACACGGTGACTCTCCAATAGCCCAATCCTACACATGGACCGGGAATCCCCTTGTTCAAGCATGCAAAAAAAGGGTGAGAAAGAGATGGGGGATTAAAATAGAGAAAACCCAAGTGGGCTGGAGAGAGAAGAGAGAGGGGGGAAGTGCGGAAATTTAAATAGGGAGCCTACCTTGTATCTTGTTTATTTTGCGCACCGTGCTATCTTCGGTCTTCGGTCTTCAGTCTTTGTCTTGATCTTTGTCTTCAATCTTCAAGAGTTGTCTTCAAGCTTTAGATTGCAGCTCTTCAAGTCTTCAAAGGATGGTTGAAGGCTAGTGTATGAGTGTATGGGGGAGTGTATAAGTGTATAGGAGGCTAGGGTTTGGTGTAGGGTGGCTAGGGTTTGGAAAAACCTAAGGAGGCTAGGGATTAGGAGATGCTCGAGCTCTGTATATCGAAATATATGATTTTTAGGTTAAGTTTGCAGACCCCTTTCACGTTGATCCAGGCTCTGTATTTATAGAAGTTGGACAAGCCTGGCGCCTGTTGCAGTGGCGCCAAGGCAAAATTTATACTTGCGCCACTAGGAGTGGCGCCAGGCCATTTTTTGGCTTGGCGCCACTGCTAGTGGCGCCAGCCATTTAGGAAACAATTAAGGTCGGCAAGCAACGTATCTTTGACTAGATTTGGGCGCCTGTACTAGTGACTACCATGTAAATTTTAGCCTAGCTTCACTAGGAGTGACTCCGGAAAGTCTGGGAATGATTTGAAGGAGCCGGGAGTGACCCGGAAGGCCGGAAAGGAGCAGGAACACTTAAAATGGTGTCCTGGAGGTATTTGACTTGAAAAGTGAGGATTGTATGTGTCGGAAAGGTTGACCGAGCCTTTAGGGGCAAAACGGTCAATCGGACCGGAAAACTGCCGGGACAGACTCAAACTGTCCCGGAAGAAGACTTGGGTTCTGGAAACATTATTTAGAACGTTCCCAGAGGTTGCCGGTTTGATTCCCAGGGCCGGCGTGGTTGGAAATGGAGACCGGCCCACCAGGGGCAAAATGGTCATTTTGTACCGGGTTTGCCAGAACTGACTTGGAATGGTCCGGAAAGGTAAAGGAAGGTCGAGAACACTATAAAAATTATTCTCGGGACGTTACCGGTTTGATACCCAAAGCCAATGTGGTCGAAGAAGGAGACCGGCCCTCTAGGGGCAAAACGGTCATTTTGTACCGGGTTGGCCGGAACTGACTCGGAATGGTCCGGAAAGGTAACGGAAGGTCGAGAACACTATAAAAAGTATTCTCGGGACATTACTGGTTTGATAGCCAGAGCCGGTGTGGTTGAAGAAGGAGACCGGCCCTCTAGGGGCAAAACGGTCATTTTGCACCGGGTTGGCCGGAACTGACTCGGAATGGTCCGGAAAGGTAAAGGAAGGTCGAGAACACTATAAAAAGTATTCTCGAGACATTACCGGTTTGATACCCAGAGCCGGTGTGGTTTCTAGGGCGTTCGGATGCCTAGGGGCAAAAATGGTCATCTTGACTGGAAAAGGTTTCGAAAAAGGTTCTAAGGGTAATTTGGTTATTTTCCACCGAAGTGGGCTAACAGCCACTGGTGTTGACCTAGGTTTTGAGTGTTTCCGCCACTCTAACGGTATGAGTATTTCCGCTACTCGGACGGGGTTGATGATTTGAGAGTATTTCCGCTACTCTAACGGTTCTGTGAGTATTTCCGCTACTCTAACGGTTCTGTGAGTACTTCCGCTACTCTAACGGTTCTGTGAGTATTTCCGCTACTCTAACGGTTCTGTGAGTACTTCCGCTACTCTAACGGTTCTGTGAGTACTTCCGCTACTCTAACGGGTCTATAAGTATTTCCGCTACTCTAACGGTTTTGTGAGTATTTCCGCTACTCTAACGGTTTTGTGAGTAGTTTTGCTACTCTGACCGTCTCGAGGAATAAACTGTCTCGAGAGAGGGATTGGAAAGGGGTCTTACCGACTCCGAAGAGACGTGCCTGGATTGGAACCGTCTCGAGGAATAAACTGTCTCGAGAGAGGGATTGGAAAGGGGTCTTATCATCTCCGAAAAGACGTGCCTAGATTGGAACCGTCTCGAGGAATAAACTGTCTCGAGAGAGGGATTGGAAAGGGGTCTTACCGTCTCCGAGGAGACGTGCCTGGATTGGAACCGTCTCGAGGAATAAACTGTCTCGAGAGAGGGATTGGAAAGGGGTCTTACCGTCTCCGAAGAGATGTGCCTGGGTTTTGAGTGTTTCCACCACTCTAACGGTTTCGTGAGTACTTCCGCTACTCTAACGGTTTTGTGAGTAGTTTTGCTACTTAGACCGTCTCGAGGAATAAACTGTCTCGAGAGAGGGATTGGAATTGGAATAAGAAAGGACAATGCCCCTAAGGGCATTTTGGTCATTTTGCCTCTATTTGGGCCTGACAGGCCCGCGAAACGATGGAAAGATGGAATTTGGACCTAGAGAATTAGTTTCCACAGGAATATGCTCACAATGACTTGAAAATAAGTCTAGATGGAGTGTAGACTGCCAAGCGGTCAAAAATGGGGTGCTTATAGTGGGGACCACCAGTAATCGTTTCTGCAAGTGATCTTCCTCCTAATTATTAGGAGAGGGCATCACCAGGTGTTGCCACGTGGCCTAGTGGTCCTTTCTATGATATTCTCGCAAGGAGACTATTCTCTCTCTCTCTCTCTCTCTCTCTCTCTCTCTCTCTCTTACCTTTGAGACTTAGGTATTGGAGAGGAATTCTAGTGTGTGCCATGTCCGAGGAGGGCTGATGAACTCTCAGACCTACTCCTCTCAGACTAGGCTTGGGAAGGCCTGATGGTTCTCAATCCTTATATCGTCTAGAGGTCCAATACATCTGTTCCTCTCTGGCAGTGGGGGAGATACACTTCAGAATGGGTCCAATTGTATTTGGGCTGAGATGGTAGGCTAGCACTCCAAGAATACCTCTGGGTTACCCTGTAGTGCTATTGGTTCATGGTTAACCAATGACTTAATTTTGACTATCTACAAAATGTAAGAACTAACTGGGGCTAGCTCAGTTGGCTATAGTTTCTAACCTTCATTGGGGAGGTCAGGAGTTGGAACCTCTCTCTCCCCCTGATTCCCTTTCTAGCTTTGGTCCTCCTTGTAATCCCTTCCGATGAATAAAAAAAAAAATATAAATTAGAATGTGTAACCGTAGGTGTCCAAGAACTAATACTTTAGTCTTGTTGATAAAATTTTACGTGGTCAGCCTTCGTAGCAGAAAAAATCTCTATCTAGAGGGTGTTTGGGATGCATACTATTGGAATTGCTCACATTTTTCCAAACAGTTAACCAAACCGTGTAGTTCGCTGAACTGCTTAGATGTTTCTGAACACTAGGTTTGTATAAGCCAGACCCAAAAAGGTCCGTCAAGGCTCATGCAAACACTTGGGTACATGATTCACAATTGGGTGTTCCATTCGAAATGTCCTTTGGTGATTGAGGCATAATTCTACGGATTTGTATCCTCTCGATCCATTCCAATTATAGAATGGAGATGCCCATTTTATTGATCAATGAACTACATGAATCCAAGGGGTTGGCTTGGTAGTCAAAACTTGTGACTTAGGGGTCCGCTCCTTCCAAAATTTTAGGTTCAAATACCCAGTTTGTATAAGACGGAAGATTGGAAAGGCTTCGGGATTAGTCAAGGTGCAAACTGGTCTGCACACCCGGTTATACAAAAAAAAATTTTTTGAACTGCATGAAACCTTATAAGATAGGACAAGAATTTTCTGCAACCTCGATTGGAGAAATTCTTCCTATCATGTATACATGACAACACATTAAGCTATCGCAAGGTGGGCAGGTGCCTACTGCAGGTGGTGTGAGTCTGGAAGTTGCACCTGCACCTCCTCAAGTGACTGCTAGTATTAATGGCAACACTTTTTCTTCGTCGGCCTCACTCGTGCGTAATGAGAAGAAAAGAGTATCTAAAGCAAAATTTAAAATTCATGCTCATAACGTTGACGATTTGACGATTTTGTTTCGGTAGATAATGTTTTTTTCATATTTATTTTTAAGATCAAAAGCTAAGAGGCAATGTGAGATATCCTTGACAATGGACCATACCATTTCGGAAGTAGGTTGATTATTGTGAAACAATGGCAACCGGGTTTGAAATTGTCAAAAAAAGTGATTTTTCTAATGTGCCATTATGGGTAAAATTATATAATGTCCTTCAGAGTTATTGTCCGAGGATGGTCTTGGGTACATAGCTAGTATTATTGGTAAGCCAATTTATTTAGATGAGCCTACATTCTTGAAAAGAAGACTCACTTTTTCTGGAGTTTGTATTGATGTTCCAGCAAGTAAAGATATTCCAAGCTCTTGTAAGATAAATTTGGGATACAAGGACCCTTATGAGATAAGATTTGAGGTGCCATGGGTCCCAAAGAACTGTGATGTGTGAAAATTTTTTGGCCACTCGACTTTGACATGCCAGTTGAAGTCGAGTCCCAAGATTTTACGTCGATAAAGCAAGAATGGAAAGTGAACGAAGGTAATGAAAAGCCTACAGACAATGACTGGAAAGAGATCCAAAAGAAGCTAAGTGGTATGGATCAAATGAAATGTTTTGAGCAAGGGCCGGTTCAATCCGAGAACAAGGTTGAACCATCGACCTTAGCGACTTCGTTATCGGAATGTTTGAAATCCTCCAATCAAATGAGGAGAATCTTCCAATTGTCGAGAAGGATGTAAAATGAAGAGCGTGATATAACCGAAACAATTTTCTCTCTAAGCGAAGGGGTGGACATCGATTTCAAGCCCTCGTTAATGAGGTATCACTAGTACTTCCTGTAGGAATGTCAACAAAGTTAGCGGACAAAATAAAAAATCTTAAGGAAGCTCGAGAAAAGGCAAGTGATTGGGCGAGTACACTGAGGAGTTCACGTGTGAGAAGACCTTCAAATGTGCTTACCTTGTGAGATTTCTTGACTGGGTAGGCAAGGGGTTTTCTCTTGTTACAACTTTGGAGTAATTTCTGGAGTTTTTTAGGTTTGAGTTGCTCTTTTGTAATCTTTCATGCCTAGTCAGCTGGGTTGTAAGTGGTTTTCTTTTGGGCTGGGTTAGGATTCGCCTCTTGATGCGTTTTCTCTTTGATAGTCGGTGGAGAGACTGTGTCCTGAAATATCTTATTTTTTTATAATAAAAAACTTAATTAACAAAAAAAAATTAAGCTGTCACATATTAAAATTGTATTAATAATTTTACTAAATTTTTTCTAAATTTTATCAATTTAGGCACTATTCATGAGATTGCTATATTGTAAAAGATATTTCAACAAAAAATATAAATATAAATACATAGTCCAATGACATGATACTACATGTACAAGACAGGAGGAAAAACAAATGATTTTGTACTTATATATAAAGGAATAAATTTTAAAATAAAACGACGTAATTTTAATAAGATACCTTATAGGATAATGATTTTCTCCAGTTTAGGTTGGAAAAATTCCTCCAATCCTGTGTATTAATCTTTTTAAACTCTTTTTAGATTTTACGCACTATTCATAAAAGTATTATATTTGTAAAATATATTTAAATAAAAAAATATAAATATAAATATAAATATATGACCAAATACTATGCTACCACATACACTATAACATAGGTCGGAGGAAATCTACATCTTCAATCTGAAATATTCTAGTATCATTTTTTTTTTCAATGTTGAAAGATATTCTACAAAAGTAAAAGTTAATTAGCATGAATCCATATAAATAACGTCCAAGCATCAGCCAAATTCTAATCGAATTTCAAAACCTACGTTAGTCTGAACTCGGCCTCTTGGCTAATAGTTACTACATTTATTGATATTGTGCAGGCAGATGAAGAACCAGATGCTACTATAATATCAAATGTAAGTATGATTGAGGGGTCGTTTGGTAGACTTATTTTAAGTTCTTTTTACAAGCCAAAAAGTAAAAAAAAATTTAGCAAGGCAAAAATAAATAAAAAAACAAAAAACAAAAAATTTGACTTTTTGTTTATAAATTAAAAAAAAGCGCCAAGTCAAAAAGTTCTATCAAACAGGCTTTGAATGTACTCGTTGGAAGTAGTGATGGATTCAGAATTTGTGTTGAGGGGACACAAAAGCTTTTTTTGAAATTTAGATTTTTGGTAAGAAACAAAAAATGTAAAGGCAAAGATAACAAAATAAAAAAATATTTTTGTTCTCTTTTTTTTTTTTTATATTTTTTTTATATTTTTTTTACTTAAAATTCGGGTTTCAAACAAAGTGTAAGTTAAGGTCCAAAAATTTCTAAAATTTTTTTTGTGTCGTACGATTCCTTTCTATTAAAAGAAAGTACTTCACTTCGGCCTTTGTTTTACGTGTAAGCTAGTCAGCCATCAAACAAGGACTGCATAAATCATCTACGACAACGAAGTCGTCTGTCAACACAAAAACCAGTCTCAAACACATTATCTGAATGTCGACGCATGTAAATGCATGCATGCATGAATGATTTATTACTGGGATGGCCATCCTTTCTTTCATGTAATGTTCTCTTCTCATAATGTTTCTTGAACTATAGAAAGTAACCTCCCTGCTACACTTGCGACAATGCATTACAACAACGTGCTTTCTTTCCACCTAAGTAAAACAAAATGAAGTTTGGTCATGTAAAATTACTGAGTAGTTTTGTCAAAATCATACCAAAAAATGATTAAGAAATGAAGATTCAAACAAATGAAAGTAATCTGTTCAAGTACTTTGTGTATTAAACCCGAAAAGCAACCCAAGAGCGCTGAAACCTGTTGTAATTAGCTTCTTAGTGTACTTTTTTATTTTTATTTTTTGTTATAGGTGTCTTAAGTTTTTAGCCGACTATTCTATTGAACTTGTGTACGTAGGTCACGATCCACATGAACGATAATAAACTACATGAACAAAAATAAACTTCAGTTCACGCGTTGTGTAAATGGTAGACGGCAATAGGGGCATAGGGAGGGATCATATGCCCCTTGTAAAAAAGAAAAAAACAAACCTTCCATTGTAAAATATGCAAAGTGCATCTGGAGCAATTTAATTCTTGTAGTTTCATTGAAATGTGCATGACAGGCCAACACCTTGGATCCTTCTGAGAAGCCGACCGATGGAACAAATAGAGACTACTCCTCTACCGGTTCTGGACAAGCCAAAAGGTTAATTAACTTAATAGAATTCGGCCGTGCCTGTCAATTTTTGAACATTATTGTTGTTTTATTATTAAAAACGGTACTCACCTCACGCGTATTTCTGAAATATGCATCTATTTAAGTCACATACCAAGTTGGTGTCCCAGCAGAAGTCTTCGTTGTAAGATTAACAATGGGGCTGATGATTAATGGGGCTCCCCTTCTGTCGACGTTGATCTTATCTGCGTGGTTTCTTTTTGCTCTGCATGTTAGTTCAACCACAGCCGAGAGGTCCACCTACATTGTCCACATGGACAAGTCTCTCATGCCTAAGGCTTTCTCTACCCATCACCATTGGTACTCCTCCACCATTGATTCCCTCAAATCTGTGGGGCCAGAGTCATCAAACAGCCACGATTCCATGCCAAGGATTGTCTACACTTATGACAATGCATTACATGGCTTTAGCGCAGTTCTGTCAAAAGATGAAATGGAAACTCTGAAGAAGTCCCCCGGTTTCGTCTCATCTTATAGTGACAGGCAAGTCACGCTTGACACCACCCATACCACCGAATTCCTGTCCCTCAATCCGGTCACCGGACTATGGCCGGCTTCTGATTACGGAAAAGACGTTATTGTTGGTGTTATCGATTCTGGCGTGTGGCCGGAGAGTGAGAGCTACAAAGATGATGGGATGACCGAAATTCCCACGAGGTGGAAAGGAACATGCGAGGAAGGACAAGAGTTCAATTCTTCATTATGTAATTTGAAACTCATAGGAGCTAGATACTTCAACAAGGGCGTTATAGCTGCAAATCCTAACGTTACAATCAGCATGAACTCGGCCAGGGACACTTTCGGTCATGGGACCCACACTTCTTCAACTGTTGCTGGAAACTATGTCAAAGGCGCCTCATATTTTGGCTATGCTTTTGGAATGGCAAGAGGAGTGGCGCCGCGTGCTAGGGTGGCCATGTATAAGGTCCTCTGGGATGAAGGGCGCTACGCTTCGGATGTACTTGCTGGTATGGACCAGGCTGTAGCTGATGGCGTTGATGTAATATCGATTTCTATGGGCTTCGACATGGTTCCTCTTTACGAGGATCCTATTGCCATAGCTTCATTCGGAGCAATGGAGAAGGGTGTGCTTGTTTCTTCTTCAGCAGGAAACGCTGGTCCAGATTATGGACCATTACACAATGGAATCCCATGGGTCATGACCGTCGCAGCGGGCTCTATTGATCGTTGGTTCGCTGGGACTTTGACTTTGGGAAATGGGTTAACCATCACTGGATGGAGCATGTTCCCTGCAAGAGCCTTGGTGGAAAACATCCCTCTCATCTATAACAATACCATATCCGCTTGCAATTCAACTGAATTGTTGTCTCAAGCCCCTTTTTCTATCCTCATATGCGATGACACTGGCTTATTTTTTAGTCAACTTCGTAACGTTTCTATGTCAAATAAGCCTGCAGCTATATTTTTTTCTAATAATCCTCAAATATTTGAGTCCTCTTCTTTTCGAATTCCCGGAGTCGTGATTAGCCCGAATGACGCACCGGCTGTGATCAAATATGCTGAAACTGGTTCTACACCTACAGCCAGCATTAAGTTCCAGCAGACCTTTGTGGGTGCTAAGCCTGCACCAGCTGTTGCTGCCTATACTTCAAGAGGTCCTTCACCGAGCTATCCTGGCATTCTGAAGCCAGATGTGATGGCACCAGGAACAATAGTTTTAGCAGCTTGGATTCCGGATGGATATGCAGCTGGTATTGGTTCAAATATCGCCTTAGCCAGTGATTACAACATGATCTCTGGGACATCCATGGCTTGCCCTCATGCTTCTGGCATTGCTGCACTGCTAAAAGGCGCTCGCCCTGAATGGAGTCCCGCTGCTGTACGTTCCGCCATGGTGACAACGGCAAACCCATTTGATAACACTCTTGATCACATCCGAGACATCGGCCTGAATTTTGAAATCGCTACACCACTAGCTATGGGATCTGGTCAAGTTAATCCGAACCAGGCACTTGATCCCGGTCTTATATACGATGCTACTCCACAGGACTATGTGAATCTCCTCTGCTCCATGAATTTCACTATGAACCAAATCTTGACCATAACAAGATCAAACAGTTACAGTTGCTCGATCCCGTCTTCTGATCTCAATTACCCATCGTTCATTGCTTTGTACACGAACAAAACAGGGATGGCTGTTCAGACATTTCAGAGGACTGTCACGAATGTTGGAGCTGGTGCAGCGACTTACAAGGCAAAGGTGACAGCACCAATGGGTTCTGTAGTCACAGTGTCACCAGAGACATTGATGTTTGGGAAGACATATGAAAAGCAGAGCTACTCTCTGACCATACATTACATGGGCGACAAGAATGGGACGGTGACATTCGGCTCAGTAATTTGGGTTGAAGAGAGTGGAATGCACACAGTGAGGAGCCCCATTGTTGTGTCGCCAATAATCACAGTTTGGTGAAACATTGTCTGAATGTGCCTGCAATTCAGGTCCGAGGGATTGCCAGTTTAAGGTGTTATTTTAGATCGAGAAGTTAGAATACGTGTCCGAGAAAATAAGATTTAAATCTTGAAGGAATTGAATTTTATGCAATCAGTCTTGGACACTGAAAAAATCTCTAAATCTCTATCTAGAGGATTTTCTCTGTCGGGCTAAACTGGCTTTAGAAATGTTTGGAACAATAACTGCTGCTGAGCCACTCTTTTCTATTAGTTTTTCAAAGCAATCATATGGAGATGAATTAGGACTTTGAAACGTGAATTGATTAAGTATAGAACGAAAATATTGAGGAAGTATTGAAACAAACACAATCATACACTGCTAGAGCATTGGTATTGAAACAAAAGCATGATCAATTGAAAGAATTTGGTCAGATTAAAGAAAATTTAATGATAATTCTCTTGTGTGAGCTAATGAAGGTATTAGGACGAGGTTATTGAATTTGTATATATATATATTAGGATAAGGTAGTGAAAATCTAATCAAACACAAATAATAAATATTTATTCTTTTAGGGCCAAAGTCCGAGCCGATGGCGAATTGAATCCATTACCTTATGTAATTGGTACGGCTTAGCTACGTCCTTCTAAACATTTGATTTATTTTTATTTTATACTAGCCGTGTAAAAATGATAACATGCGAGGGGGAAAAAAGAAATAGAAAAGAAAAGAAAAAAAATGTTAAAAATAGCCGCGGAAAATAGGAGGGAAGCCAATTTGAGTCACTGAATGGATGCTGAATTAATAAACCTCCCGTCCTTTAACAATGGCAGGCTTCAATTACGCATCACTTGGGGGTAGGGTTTCTCTCTATTTCTCTCTGTGTTCCGAATACGGTAAGCTCTGATTCTCCAATCTGATCTGTGGTTTTGCGTTTCGCTTTGTTACCGTTCTAATTTAATCTCGCGCTGTGGAATCTCCACAATCTCTGTGGGGACATAGCTGAATTCACAGTTACAACTCTACATTGTATGTGTGTTCGTGCGGGTTGTTTTGGGGATTGCTTTGGGTAACACAGATCTGCAATACATATGTAAATGTACAGATTAATAGATATATGTATTTGTGTGTATATATGACCCAAGACAGAGATTAACTTAATTATGCCACCGTTGTCTCTAGTCTTCGTTAGACTCCTCATGCTTGACGCGTACATAATATCCCTGAGCTTGCAATTTGAAATGAGGAGACCTGTGCTGCATCAGGCTTGGTCACTTTGTTTTTTCGACACATTTTTTCTATGAATAGATTGACAATGAGATAAGGGAACAGCCTCTGTACCAAGTTTATTATCGAAATTTCCATAGAATAGCCTCTTCGGTGTATAATATGGAAGTTTCATAAAAATTGGACATACTCTTTGGGGCATTAGAAGCAGATAGCTGCAAAAATGAAAGCTAGTAGTATTCAGGATTCAAATTACTAGGTAAAGAGCAGGTGCAGGAAAATCATTGGTGGGGATGTGAAGGTTGAGGTCAAGAAAGGTGTTGCTCCATCCGAGTGTTCACATGTGACTATGGAAACACATGACTAATAAGATTGGTATTTGGAAGAGAATAATCAATAATGTAGTGAGGCTGTTCATGAAGTGATAGGATCTTGTAAGTTGAAGTTATCTTGTGTAACACATTTAGCACAATTAAGTATTGGGTGACGGGTGGACCGTGGACCTAGATAAATAGAACTAGGTATCACCTCACCTTCTGATTCTCTCTTTCTTTTTTTCATGTCATACTTTACCAAGGGATGTATGCTCAATGCACATTCTCATACCTCATTGCAGATATCCCTCTTTTCTCTTCCATTTACCTCCTGTTCTGCCGCGCTTTATTCCCCCTTCCTGACTCTTCCTTTGTATGTGTTGGGGGGGTGCGGGGTGCGGGAATTAAGCTTATGCTATCCACTGTTTCATTTGCATTAGAGAAATTGGTCAGTGGTCTGCAGTTTAATCTTCCCTCTCTCTCTCTCTCTCATATATATATATATATATTTCTTTAACTGTACTCATGCATAAAATTTGTACACATATATGCTTATAGTGTGTAATGGTGAAGAGGCAGTTGAGTGCAAATGGTTGGGAGGTGTTCTGTTTATTGCTTTGCATTTATTTACTCCCATAATAGAGTCAGCCAATCATATTTACATGCGAAGCATTACATAATGTCCATATTTGCTTTTTCTGGGAATTATTTTCTGTTCTTGTTTCTGAAAGAACCAACTCAACTGATGATGAGCTACTAAAGCTTAGTGCATAAATACATTGAGCTAAGGGGTAAAGGGAGGATGAGAAAATTGTAAGATAATGAGAATGCGGAGAGAAGTTTTTCACTCGTGGTATTGATGCATATAGTGAACTTTTCTTACATGTTAGCAATAATCTGGACCAATCAAGTGGGCCAACTCTGCAAACGGAACCTAATAGAATTTAAGCACACATCGATGGTCTCTGATTTAATCTTGGTGTGCAGATGACTGAGTTATGGACTATCTACACCCAAATACAGGCATACAGTTTTGGCATATTGTTATTACTGATTTCCCCGTAGCTCATATTTTACTTTTAGCTGAAGGAGTTGTTAGTTCTGTTGGAAATGCATATTTACTAGTTGTTATAAAAGCTGATATTCTGCTTTTGGCTGGTGGAGTTACTAGTTCTTGTGAATGAATCACTGACATTCTTCTGAGCATTACTGACAAACTTCCAATTAATAACTTTTATAAGCTCAATGTGTGTGCACATGTGCTACACACATGGACAAATATACGATACAAATGCATATTCTAAGAGCTTCAATTGACATTTTGTTGGACAATGTGGCTTGTTTAAGATGTATGTTAAACAATCTGCCCTAATTCGTACTTCTGCTTATGGCATAATTTTTCCATTCTTTATTGAAATTCATAGCAGAATATTGATTCACATATTGCAGTTGGCTAGAATGCCTATGCTGAGGATGTCAGCCAGAAATGGCTACAATGGGGCTCGATACTATGTGTTTATGCTGATCAATCCATTTGAGATGACCGTACTTCATGTCTGTTGCATCCATATCGATCTCTACACTCACGACAAAACTTTGCTTCTGATATTTGCTAGTGAATGTGAGAGTGCTGGGCTCTACTTTGATCCGCATTCCATCAGGAACCATTAGAACTGCTTGATAACTGGCTGTATCATCTCCCACATTCGTCACAACCCTGCTGAAGTTCTTTTTTGTTATGGAGCTGGCTCCTTTGGGAAATATGGCAACAAAAGAAGGGTAATTGAGATCGGTGGGACTTTGGCCGCAAGTCCACTGATTTCTTCTGAGGACAGCAGTCATCTGCTTCTTACTATAGCCAAGGCCGCACAAGAACTCAATATAATCTTGGAAACCCATGTCATATATCAGACCTGGATCCATGGCTGTATTGGGGTTGATGTGGCCTGCCCCAAAGTCTAGAGGTGTGGCGGGGAGTCCAGTCCACTGGTCTTTTAAGATTGTGTCTGTATTGTCAACTATGTTAGCTGTGGTCATGATGGCTGATCGGATGGCTGCAGGGCTCCAATCTTGGTGGGCAGCCTTCAGTAATGCTGCAACTCCTGCAACATGGGGTGCTGCCATTGATGTCCCAGAGTCGAGTGCATAGTCTGTTACCAAATCATAGTTACCTGTTTCAATGTAAGGCTTATTGGGTGCAAATGCTGCCAGAACATCCATCCCAGGAGCGAGAATATCTGGTTTTAGAACACCTGGGCTAATTGGGTCAGGTCCTCTAGAAGAAAAAGAGGCCACTTGAGGTGCTGGTTTTGTGCCCAAGCTTGTGATCGCGAACCTCATGCTCTTTACTATTGCTTTTTTTGCGCTGGTTGTGTACTCTCTGACTGAAGTCCCAGAATTAGTTTGCAGAACCAGGATAGGAAAGGAGTAATCCTGTGGATCTAACGTTATTTGATCTGCCAGTAAGATACCTGCATTTCCGCCTGCCCTCTGAACTTCTTCCATCTGTCCATACACATCAATTTTGGTGCTATTATCACAGAGGACAATCTTTCCGGCAACCTCTTTTGGATCCAAGGCTGAAAAGTCGCATGTTGCTTTGCTAAGATTACCTTCTCCATAATACAAAGGTCTATTACTAATGTAAATGCTTTCTGGGAAGTATGATGTTCCGTCCTCTGTTAACCCATTTCCTAGGTGCAGTGTTGCTACAAAGCTTCGATCAACCGTGCCAGCACCTACCGTCATGATCCAAGGTGCTCCATTGTATGTTGTGTTCTGACCTCCATCATTTCCAGCAGCACAGACGACAACAATCCCTTTCTCGATTGCTGAAAGTGATGCAATGGCTATGACATCCTTGAAATAAGGTGTCTGTGTGAATCCCAGAGACAAAGACATGATGTCAACCCCATCAGCAATAGCTTGGTCCATGCCGGCAAGCACATCACTAGCTGCAGTCTCATCTGTATCTGTTGCCCAGAGGACCTTGTACATGGCAATGTGAGCACCTGGTGCTACCCCTCTGGCTGTGCCTCTAGCGTACCCAAAGTGACTAGCACCTAGTACATGGGTACCTGCTGCCGTGGATGAGGTGTGGCTTCCATGACCAGTGAAGTCTCTTGCTGATTCAAAGTCATAATCCTTGGAAATTTTTCTTCCTGCGGCCAGGAGTCCTTTGCTAAAAGACTGAGCTCCAATGAGCTTCCTGTTGCAAGCTGAAGGGCTAAAAGCTGTGCCATTCTCACACTTGCCCTTCCATCTCTCTGGTACTGGTGACATCCCTTTGTCCCGAAAGCTCTCACTCTCTGGCCAAATTCCTGTGTCTAATATTCCTATGATTACATCTTTGCCAAAAGAGGAAGCAGGCCATATGCCAGTTCTACGTTTTAGGCCAAGGAACTTAGTGGTGTGGGTTGTGAAGAGCTTGCCAAAGGATTCCTGATATGTTGCAAGGTGAGCCGGGGACTTCTCGAGTTCAGATAGTTGAGAGGGTGTGAGGCTGGCGCTGAAGCCATGCATCACATGGTCATATGAATAGAGTAACTTCTCTTCATGATCAGCCGGAAATGAAGACAATGATTTCAGAGTAGACCGGTGCCATGACTCATGGGTTGAGAAAGTTTTTGGTTTCTGTGAATGGTCCATGTGGATGATGTATGTCTTGTATTCTTCAGGTTCTGCAAACGCATTACTGACCCCTAGGAGGAGTACCAGTAGCCAGGGCAATGCAGGGTGCGAGATCAGTCTAGGAGAAAAGCTGGTCATGGCTAAGTAGATGACTGGAAGATGATTTGAAACTCGGAGTTTCTGATGCCATATGAAGTACTTCCAAGAAATCTCCCTCTCATATCATGTCTTTTCTTTTCATTTTTATAATGGTTAGAACTTACCTACAACTTTGTCATGCTTTGAAATTTTCTCTGCTTTGTTTGCTTACTTTTGATTGCTTTTTTGTTAAGCATCTTAAATGGTGGCCCCTTAGTCGTCATCTTGATGTTAAGTAGAAAAATTCAAATAGTATGGAAAAGCTAAACAAAAAAGTTCACTTGAATGATGTGGCGACACTATTTTTGTGATTAAATGTTATCATGATGAATATTTTATTTTGAAGTGAAATTCTCCAATTCAATCACTACGGGAAAATTTGTATAAATTTTTTGTTCATACAGCATTACTGGAAACAAATCAGCATCCCAATTTGATTATCCTTATTTATGCTTGATTGTTATTCTTTCACTTTTTCTTTTTCTTGCTCTTTTTCTTATGATGGACCCCACTGGCAGTGGTGACCATGGCTAGACCCAAACTTGCAAGTTTCTGAGAATGAAGCATCGAACATTGCATTCTGACCCAGCCTAATGGTGGGTAGCACTCTTACTTCACCTTTTTCATTGTGGTAGTAAAATCTCTTCTAAAGATGAGAATCACGGTCACAGCATAAATGTTTGTCTCGGAAAAGAGTGGTGATGAACATGCAAAAAGAAAAGTGGTAAATCTAAAATTTTACATGGAGCACATTTAAGCTTTATCTATGTAATCATGTTTATGGCCATTCTGAATTATGTTTTTATGTATTCTACAGATTAGAATTTTTGTGGAGAGATTTGATAACTTAAGTAATTAGTGATTTTTTTAATAATTTTTTTAAATTGCTGGATATTTGCTATAAGGTTTGCCCATGGCTCATCTTATTGTGGGTTAATTGCATCATTGTGTCATCATAAATGCCTTTGTTTACGATAATTTGAGATTTTGTTTATTTGTATTTATTTATCCCTTGTAAGGGTGAAACACTTGTTTAATCATCGTCGGCATTATCTTCTTCTTTTCCTTTGTCTCATGTTAATGTACTTGAGTTATTGAATCAATCCTATTTTTTAACCCCAAAACCTGCCAAGTCAAACTTGAATCAATCTTAACCCCTTTCTCTAATCAATCTTGGACGTGGCCAACAATGTTTTATACTAAAACTTTGTTTGTTACTTACAATTTCTTCCACTGAAAGTACTTTTCTTTGGCCTTTGTTTTGCGTTTAAGCCAGTAAGCCATCAAACAAGAAATGCGTAGACACTCAACCAAAGTCATCTGCCAGAAACACAAAACCCAGTCTCAACACATCATTTCTTTTAATAATGTTAATTGCTTCTATTGCTTTATATGTAAACAGATACATGGTATCTTAATTACGCCCAATTGTTATGATCTCACCATGCTATGCCTTCTCGTTTTGCTATATGACTGCTGTTCCATTTGGCAAAATGAAAAATCCAGGTCACTGGCTGGGTCGTGGAATTATGCACGCGTCACGCATACATTTTCTTCAAAGGTCATCTGTACTTACGTTTGAAGTATGTTGTATATTGAACAATGTCAACAACCCAAGAACTGTATATTTTCAAACTGTGCATTGGGGGCAATTTGATTCTTGTAGTGCGAATTTCCATTGGAATACGACAGGCCAACGGCTTGGAAACTTCCTACAGGTATCTAACTTAATAGAAGCCGGCCATTCCTGTCGTATTTCTTAAACATGCATATATTTAAATCACACATCACATTGGCGTCTGTGCAGAAGTTTTTGTACTAAGATTAACAATGGGCTGATTAATGGGCCTCCCCTTTTGTCGACTTCGATCTTATCACCGATGCCCATGATCTTCGAAAAACTGGTGTTTCACATTCTCACAGTACCAAAATCTCCAGCTTTGTACATTATGAAGAACTCACTATGGAGAGCGACATGGTAGGAGGCCACTATGTCTATCACCCATTCAGAATCCTGGCTAACAATGTGGAGGCACGTTTTTTCTTTCACGGAAAGTACTGTAACATCTCTCTTAATGGTGACTAGGGTGTCAGCATCTTTCTTGTTTTGCCAATGACTTCCTTGACCTTACTCCCTTTTTCAATTTTCAGCAGTCCTTCTTCATGTGATCTTTAATATCACAATAATAACAGGTAAATTTGTTATGTTTGTCACTAGATCTGCTAGGATTTGGTAACCTTCATTTGCTTCTACTTCTGCCTTTTACTCTATCTCTACCTCTACTTCTACCTTACCTCAGTCTTTGTTATCTTCTTAAGGCCTTCCCCTACTTTTTATAGCGAGGGCATACGATTGCCTCATGCCAGCTTCTTTTTGTCTGGCTTCTTCATTGAACAAGGTATCCTTGACCATTGTCATGATGAGTTTGCCGTTTGGAACTAAGTTGCTAGGGGACACCACTAACGTCTCCTAACTGTCTAGTAAACAACTGAAAAGTAAGAGGGCTTGATCTTCATCTTCCCGCTGTAGTTCCATGGCTGCGAGCTAGTTCATTAGATTCTAAAACTCACTAGCGTGCTCAGCAATTGAAGTTCCGCCCTTTAACTTCAAGTTGATAAGTCTTCGCATTAAAAAAGCTTTGGCAAGCGGTTTTGGTTTGACACATATTCTCCCATTTCACTCAAAGGGTA
This sequence comes from Euryodendron excelsum, assembly GCA_033060915.1. NCBI lineage: Eukaryota > Viridiplantae > Streptophyta > Magnoliopsida > Ericales > Pentaphylacaceae > Euryodendron > Euryodendron excelsum. The sequence goes on along the minus strand of CM065389.1, from coordinate 5,658,318 downwards.
TATACATCTGTCTCCAGAACAACATGATGGAATATATTGTGGTTGATCCATTGTCTAATTAGACCGATAGTCTTCTTACTCTTTCTTTTTCACTTTGCTTCCGTTGTTACCGTCGATTTCACCCCTATTTTATTTAAAGGATCAAATGAATCCTGATAATTCAAGTATTTGTGTGTATATATGACGAGGATTAACTAAATTATGCCACCGTTGTCTATAGTCTTTGTTAACTACTCCTCATGCTTTACCCATGCATATGTTCTCTGGTGACATTGGAGGTGTGTGTGACCATGCAATTTGAAATGAGGAGACTTGTGTTGCGTCAGGCTTGGTCCATTTGGGTTTAGAAGCTTTGAAAAACATTTTTGCTATGAGTAGAATTGACAACGAGATGATGGAACAGCTTCTTTACTAAGTTCATTTTTGAAAATATGGAAGTTTCATAAACATTGGATAAAACAGTTTGGTGCTTGGAAGCAGATACCTGCAATGAAAGCTAGCAGTATTCAGAATTCAAATTCTTCTGAGTAAATCACTGACAAACTTTCAATTCATAATCTTTATAAGCTCAACTTTTGTGCAAATGCAATCACACACATGCACGAATTTACATACAGATGCATATTCCAAGTGCTTCAATTGACAATTTATTCGATAATTTAGCTTGTTTAAGATTTATGTTAAACAATATGCCCTTTATTCGTACGTTCTGCTTGTAGTATGGCATAATTTTCCATCCTCTATTGAGATTCATAGCAGAATATTGTGTTTTGGCTACGATGCCTAAGTTCACGATTTTAGCCAGGAATGGCTACAATGGGGCTCGATACTTTGTGGTTATGCTGATCAATCCATTCGAGATAACCATACTTCAGGTTTCGTGCTTCTTTGTCAATCTCTACACTCACGACAAAACTTTGCTTCTGATATTTGCTAGTGAATGCGAGAGTAAAGGGCTCTACTTCGATCCGCATTCCAGCAGGAACAACTAAAACTGCTTGATAACTGGCTGTATCATCTCCCATATTCGTCACAACCCTGCTGAAGTTCTTTTTTGTAATGGAGTGGGCTCCTTTGGGAATTATGGCCACAAAAGAAGGGTAATTGAGGTCGGTGGAAGTTTGGCTGCAACTCCACTGATTTCTTCGGAGGACAGCGCTCATCTGCTTCTTGCTATAGCCAAGGCCGCACAAGAACTCAACATAATCTTGGAAACCCATGTCATATATCAGACCTGGATCCATGGCTTTGTTGGGGTTGATGTGGCCTGCCCCAAAGTCTAGAGGTGTGGCTAGGAGTCCGGTCAACTGGTCTTTTATGGGTGTGTCTGTGTTGTCAACTATATTTGCAGTGGTCATGATGGCTGATCGGATGGCTGCAGGGCTCCAATCATGGTGGACAGCCTTTAGTAATGCTGCAACTCCCGCAACATGGGGTGCTGCAATTGATGTCCCTGAGTCAAGGGCATAATCTGCGACCAATTCATAGTTGCCTACGTAACTCCAAGGCGTAATGGGTGCAACTGCTGCCAGTATATCTATTCCAGGTGCAAGAATATCTGGTTTTAGAACACCGGGGCTAATTGGGTCTGGTCCTCTGGAAGAAAAATCGGCCACTTGAGGTGCTGGTTTTGTGCCCAGGCTTGTCATCGTGAACCTCAAGCTCTTTACCATTGCGTTTTTTGTCCTGGTTGCATACTCTCTGACTGAAGTGCCAGAATTAGTCGGCAGAACCAGGACAGGAAAGGAGTACTTCTCTGGCTCTAAAGTCAGTCGATCTGCCAACAAGATTCCTGCATATCCGCCTGCTCTCTGAATTTTTTCCATCTGTACAGAAACATCAATGTTGGTGCTATTATCACATAGGACTACGTTTCCAGCAACCTCTGTTGGATCCAAAGCTGAGAATTCGCACGTTGCTTTGCTAAGGTTACCTTCCCCATAAAACAAAGGCCTGTCAGTGATGTAAATGCTTTCTGGGAAGTATGATGTTCCTTCCTCACTTAACCCATTTCCTAGGCTCAGTGTTGCAACAAAGCTTCGATCAACATTGCCAGCACCCACTGTCGTGATCCAAGGCGCTCCATTATAGGTTGTGCTCCGGCCTCCATCATTTCCAGCAGCACAGACGACAACAATCCCTTTCTCTATTGCTGAAAGCGATGCAATGGCTATGAAATCCTCGAAATAAGGTGTCTGTGTGAATCCCAGAGACAGAGACATGATGTCCACTCCATCAGCAATTGCTTGGTCCATGCCAGCAAGCACATCACTTGCTGCAACCTCCTCTACGTCTGTTCCAGCAGAGGTGACCTTGTACATGGCGATGCGTGCGCCTGGTGCTATCCCTCTGGCTGTGCCTCTAGCGTACCCAAAGTGACTAACACCAAATACATGGGTACCTGCCGCTGTGGACGAGGTGTGGGTTCCATGACCATTGAAGTCTCTTGCTGATTCGAAGTCATAATCCTTTGAAAATTTTCTTCCTGTGGCCAGGAGTCCTTTGCTAAAAGACCGAGCCCCAATGATTTTCCTGTTGCAGGCAAAAGGGCTAAAAGCTGTGCCATTCTCACACTTGCCCTTCCATCTCTCTGGTACGGGTGACATCCCTTTGTCCCGAAAGCTGTCGCTCTCTGGCCAAATTCCCGAGTCTACGATTCCAATAATAACATCTTGGCCGAAAGAGGAAGCAGGCCATATGCCAGTTCTACGGTTTAGACCAAGGAACTTGGGGGTGTGGGTAGTGAAGAGCTTGCCAAAGGACTCCTGATACGTTGCAAGGTGAGCCGAGGACTCCTCAAGTTCAGACAGTTGAGAGGCTGTGAGCCTAGCGCTGAAGCCATGCATGGCATGGTCATAGGAATAGAGTAACTTCTCTTCATGTTCTGCGGGAAATGAATGCAGTGATTTTAGAGTCGACCGGTGCCATGACTCATGGGTTGAGAAAGTTGCTGGTTTCTGTGACCGGTCCATATGGATGATGTATGTCTTGTATTCTTCAGGTTGTGGAAATGCATTGCTGATGACCCAAAGGAGGAATACCAGTAGCCAGGGCAGTGCAGGGTGTAAAATCAGACAAGGAGAAAAGCTGGTCATGGCCAAGAAGATTGGCTGGGATTCTGGGAAGATGATTTGCAACTGGGAGTTTCTGATGCCACATAAATATATTTCCAAGAAATCTCCCTCTCGCATCAAGTCATTCTCGTTAATTATTTCAACGACAGAAACTTCAGAACTTATCTACAAGGCTTACAACTTGTTTTAAGCATCTTAAATGGTGGGCCTTACTCCATATAGTGTTGAGAAGAAAAACTCTAATTTTATAGGAAAGATGTTGAGATTCTTTCGGAAGTAGTTGAAGATCTAAATCTTAAATCCCGGTTAATTGATTCTTCAACTCTATTTGTCAACGGGAAATCTGATGACGAGCAAAATCGTAGCAATAAATATTTTTGAAATTATAGGCCAAAATAATGAGTTTTTTTTATTTGAAATAAAAAGATAACAAATAGTCACATAATTTTATATAATATTTTTGTACTTTTGTATACCAATACTCTTTTTGTAATTAAGACCAAAAAAGCATCCTAATGAATTTTTATTTAAAGTGAAAGCATCTTATTCAACAATTATACATAAATTTTGTCTAAGTTTTTTGTTTGTACAACATTATTCTCTCGCTTTCTCTTTTTCTAGTGGTATGCCCCAATGACAGTGATGACCATGGATAAACCCCAACTGTCAAGTTTCTGAGAACCTAAATTTGTCCTCGAAAAGAGTGATGAAGAACATGCAGAAAAGAAAAGGAGAGGTAAAATTACAATTCTAGATGGAGCACATTTAGGGTTTTATGTAATCATGTTCTGAGTTTTTTTTAGAATGTATTGTATAAGTAAAACTAAAATGTAGAGATTTTATGGCTTTATTAGACTTTAGTAATTAGGGTACATTCTGATAATTTTTTTTAATATGCAGACTGGAATTTACTCAACAATGGTGTTTGATCTAAGCGTCCGTTAAATCCCCCCCCAAGCGTAGATTAGTGTATGATGGGCATAGATTAAGTATCATCTCAAGCGAAGATATTAACTTAATGCAACAGCTATTACAGCTTTATTAGACTTTAGTAATTAGTTAGGTTCCCATTTTTTATTAATCCTATGTTTGCTTATTTCCTTTGGCGCAGGTGCCTAGCTGTATTATCTTGTGGAGCTTCTGGCCTTATTAACTGTAAAGCACTCGTTTCTATTTATTTCAAGACCACCATAAAGGAATATGAGGACTCTAAAAGAGGATCTAGACAAGGAAATTTCACCAAAGGCACGACTAGAAAATCATGGAGGGTAGTGTTATTATTATAGGTGATGAAACGACAGAGCCTCTGTTGAAAAATCAAACAAATCTTGAAAATAAATTTGAGGAAAGCTAGCTAGCCAGCTAGTATGAGCTAAAGAAGGTGCATGCATATCAAAAAAGAGGAAACATTGATATTGCTGACAAACATATTCCCTTTCCTCTGGGGAATTCGATTTTGTGAAACAAACAAAACGAATAAAGCAATCTCTGATAGTACTGATGATGCATGAACGAGGCTCATTGAGCTCAATTGCATGTTTGGAAAATATGTGGGGGAGCGTCTGATTGAGTTATTCTTCACCAGTAACCACCTCTTAAAAAGTTTCTTGAAAAATTATAGTTAATCTTTATATAGTAGCAATTGAAAAATTGGTCAAATTCTAAGATTAGGATGCATCATTCTTTCCGCCGAGAAATCCTGCCCTCATACATGCCTTGTGATTTCACTTCATAAATGTTGTTTAAACCTCCAATTTATGTTTTGTTATAATTAGTATATGTAATAATTAAGTAGTTTTCAAAGGAATTGTTAGAATTGATGCTTGTATTGTTTAAAACTTTACAGGTAAAAGAACGGAGCTGAAAAGGATGTTGAAGCATAGTTCACTATTACGGTCGTTCGGACACTGTTCAGACGTTAGTTGCAGCGAAGGGAGAAGCTTGCAGAAGTTGACAACTGAAGTCGTTGTTCGAATGCCGTTCGGACGATGATCAAAGATTCAAAGAGCTGTTTCAGACTTGCACTGGCCATCCGAATGCCATTCGGAAGTTGAATGATTTTCGTTCGAATGACCAAATATACCTTGTTTTGGTCGTTCGGACGACCAACGAAGGGTTTCTCAAAATTTCAGATTTCACTGTTCGGATGTTGAAAATTACATTGGTTTGGTCGTTCGGACGATGACCAAGCCCAGCTTAAACTTTGTTGTTTTCTTTTTAGTTTATGACTCTAGATTAGCATATAAATACTTGTAATTATCCCCAGAGGAGGGAGTTCATGTTTTGAGTAATTAGAAGGAGCTTTTGAAGGCTTGTAAAAGTTTTCTTTCAATCTTTATGAATTTATCAACAATTTCAATCTTGAATTCAAACATGTTCTTCATAGTGATGTTTCACTAAACCTAATCTTGGGGCTCAATTGTGATGGATGCTTGATGTAACCTTGGTGAATCATTAAGATTATATGGTTTTGAATGTTTATATCTTTAGTTAAATTGAAAGTTGTTGATTCTCAATAACCTTGATTGATTGAAAACAAGAGGTTTTTGACTGTGTTCTTGAGTTGTAACACACAAATTAGGGTTTGGGATTATAGTTATTTGAATCGATGATATGAACACTTGAAGCTAGATATTGTGAAATAAGGTTCCAGATTCAAGGGCTTCAGTTTTAAAACTTTATCTTCCGAATCAAAGGCTTATGACAAGGTCAATAGTTTGAGTTATAAAAAGGAATCTTAATGAGACGCTAAGGACATCGACATCCGGATCAATTGACTCCAAGATTTCCATTCATCAATCACAAATTTAGTTTTTACTTCTGTTTTAGTTAATACTCATTTCTCAACTCATTAGTTTTTGGTTTACTTTCACTTCACTTTGGTAGGTTTATTAGTTTTCTTGCAGAAGAATCATTGTTTTTGCCTATTAGGTTGACTCAACTCAGTCCTGTGAATCGATTTCGGATTTCAACGAGTTATTATTGCATCACAACTGCATACTGACAAACATCAATCGCAATATTTTAGAGTGATCACCTTGCGTCATCATATGGTGCTAGGAATATGCAACACGGAGGATATATTTAGCTATCTTTCGTGTCTTGGTTTTTCTACATCGATCGGTCTAAAAAGCTCAAGGTTTTGAAGGCAGGCTGGCTATGCTGGGGTGTGGTCTTTCAGCTTCGTAGAGTCAATTGATCTTAAAAAGCATGTCAAGGTGGCCCATGACCAAAATGATCATTTTGTTCTAAAAATTGCCAAAAGGAAAAAAATGTGGTACTTACATTAACACTTTAGGTGTGAGATCATTTTATTAACGAATACTTCTCTTCGGCTATTTTTTGTATGTGGAACCTCCTAAGCATCATAGTCATCATTGTTCTGTCTTGATTGGAAACAATAGACCTTCCAACCATCCCATGATACAGAAACCAAACTTGGCTAACGTAAGCTATCCTCCTTTTGACTTACTACGTCGAGATGGCTTTTAAATTTGGTACACAAAAAACTTACGAATATTATTTGGTGATGACGGTTTCCCGACCTGACTGGGGCTGTATTCGGTCCACCTGATCGTCGCCCGATCAAGTCTCCCCGGATGATCGGCCTCACCCTCCCTAGCCGAGCGGATGGCCATAACCGTCCACCCATCGGTTCGGCGCCCGACCATGCTAGTAGGGCCTACTTCTGAAGCTCATCTTGTCAGCGGTTTGATCTTGAGCGGGAGTAACTGTCTGAAGGGCAATAGCGGGGGCCGAGTTGTCGACGATGACTGCACCAACTACAAGTAGAACGGATGTTAGTTTAGCGGCATTGGAAAGCTCTACAAACAACTAAACACTCATTCTTCTCACGTTCAGTAGCTAGGGCCTCTCTGGTGGGCTCAGGACCTAGCAAGTAGTTCGACAAGCTTTCAACGGTGACCAAGTCTTTGTGACTGTGGACATCATGCTGGTGAACCTTCCTTATGGCTGCCCTCACCTCCTTAGATATTATGGGCTTGCCTCGACCTGACACCCAAGGCAACCTAGGTCAGGACACCGACACTTGAAAGCAAAAAGGAAAGGAAACCGAGTTCGGTAGAGAAAGAATGTACCTTTCTTGCTCGGATAACCCCATTGCCTGGGGACCCAAGCAGAGAAGTCGGACTCCCAGGGTTGGAAATCCCATCCGTCTCCACTGATAAAAAAGAACTGGTCCTTCCAGTTCTTGACCGAAGAAGGAATCTCGTTGATCAAGTTTGTACTCCTTCGACCTGCTTGAGAAGTACCGCCAGCCTGTGCCCCTCTCCGCTGGCCTGTAGCAGAACAGAAATTCCTCTGGCGTGATGTCCCTTTTATGGACAATCTGTCATAGGACAGAGCAACCGAGCAGGATCCTCCACCCGTTCGGCAGTATCTGCCTCAGAGACAGGCAAAGCCACTGTAAGTTCCTCCTGACAGACTGGGGAAAGGGCATCCTAAGGCCACCAGCCAGCGCGCCCTCTTACACCGTGATCTCACCCTCCCTTGCCGAGCAAGCCCAGTCGTCCTTTTTGGGGATCCTGAGCTTCAAACCCCGCAGGATCTGATAGGCAGCCCGCAGGCCCCCCACCTTCTCCTTGGTGAGAATAAAGGACACCTTGACGGCCTCGTACCCGAGATTGTCCTCTTTTGACTCTCCTGACTCTCCTCCCTCTATGGCACCGGAGTCGGCAGCCTCTGCCGGACCCGACTCGAGAACCCGTATAGATTCCCCAGAACCGCTAACGGAGGCCTCGTCTCCGGCCTCACGCCTAACTACCTTATACCTATTTGAGTCAGTTTTCTCAGAATCCGAACCCACTTGCTCTAGATTCACCATAGTGCCTAACCGTTTCTCGTTTTCAATCCAAAGCAACACAGGTTTGAACAACAGGGCCACTTCCTCAAATATCGACCTAACAAACTCTAGCCTGTCAACAAACCCTACGAGACTGGGGATTTTGGCCCTCTTCTCGGAAACCCAAACACAGCGGGTTGCCAACCAGTACATACAACCAAAGAGCAAGGCTTACCACAATTTGAAGCACCAACGATGAGTTTTGGAGTAAGCCGGCAGTACAACGAGAAGAGTGACACTCTTTCAACCGGCAAGAGGCGACGGAGATGACGTTGAGGACGACGAAGTAAAGTTTGTTTGTTTCTTTCTCTCTCTGCTGCGTATTTGGTAAAAAATGGTAAAGGTGAAAATGGGGGCAACCGCCTCACAAAACTCCCCCCACATCTTTGAAATCAACGGCCCAGATGGCTTTCGATGACGAGACATCAACGGCGGAGATAAGGCGGGTCTTTTCGACTAATGACAACTAATCCTGGACCACCACGTGGGGGCATAGAAGCGACGCGACGACGCCCATCATTATTGCGCCCCCCCCTGCGCTATAAATGTGCACCGTTTTTTGTGGTCGAACCGTCCCATGAAATTCCTCTAACCCTAAGTAGATGGCCAAATGAATTGGGGGCATCTGGTGATGACGGTTTCCCGACCTGACTGGGGCTGCAATCGGTCCACTTGATCATCGCCCGATCAGGTCTCCCCGGATGATCGGCCTCACCTTCCCGAGCCGAACGGATGGCCATAACCGTCCACCGATCGATTCGACGCTCAACCGTGCTAGTAAGGCCTACTTTTGACACCGGCCGCCTTGGCACGCATCAAGGGGGTGGGCATGGCGTGTACTTGTGACCATCCCCCACTCCCCTGACACCGTACTGACGCACGCTAGCTTAGAGTGTAAGGATGATCCTCTCGAGTGTTCTGACACCGTTATGACCCTCCAACTAGAGGCCGCCACGTAAAGGGACCACCTACCACCACCATGCAAGGATACAAGGGGAAGAGTTCACCCCGTTGGAAGGTATGCAAAACACACAGCCCTTGACATCTCTCTCCCTCACACTTGAATTTCTTTGAATCTAATTTGAACACCGGAGGGCCTTTGGCTCTCATCGCACCGGTGAATTTTAGTGCAGGAGATCACCGGCCTGCCAAAGAGCAGTTCATCCTGGACCTAGGGGCAAGCCATCACGAGATTGCTGCATCATCATTATTTTTTCTGTGTTGAAGGATATTCTGAAAAAAAAATTAAAAATCAACTACCTTGAATCCTTATATGATGATGCCCAAGTATTGACCAATGAGTAGCATAATATATAATTATATGTTTCTGCATATCCTGATTGAATTTCATTATCTATGCTTATGTGAATTTGGCCTCCTTCGCTAATAGTTGCTAGATTTATCGATGTTGCTTAGTAGGCAGGGGCGGATTTGCTGTATGCCCAAGGGGGCAGCTGCCCCCCCTCAACTTTTGAAAATTTTTTTTTACCCTACAACTTTAAAAATATTTTTCACTTTGCCCCTCCTAAAAAATTAAAAATGTCCCTCCTGAAAAAATTAATTTGTTTAGGGGCCTTTCTAAAATTATACAAAAATTTTCCTACTATTACAGAGAGTAGAGAGTATTTCAATTTGTTTGGTATTCTTTCTCTCTCTCTCTCTCTCTCTCTCTCTTTGTGATTCTCCTTCCCGTCAATTAGGGATTCGACAAATGGCAACTTTTTCGGTAAGTCGATAAACCCTTTCTCTCTCTTTTTATGTCTTTCTCTCTCTAAATCTTTCTCCCTCTTGTATATATATATAGACAGATATATATCAATATATATACATAGTAATGAGATTTACTTTTTAGTTTTCTCTTTAGATTGTGGTGTGCCTAAGAGTGAATGAGTGATGAGTATGATTTATGATGGCAGGGCCCAGATGTATCCCTTTTGCTAGACACAAGTGCTAACAATCATTAAACCCTAATTTCATAATCATATTTGAGCATCAATTGTTGAGGACTTGCGGCTGTTGATTGGAAAGATTTGTGCAAAGGTAAGTTTGTGGGATTTTTGTTATGTTCTTATGCATTTGGTTTTCTCAATTTCAAAATCTATGTATGATTATTTTCTTTGTATTTTTTCTCTCAGATTTCATCTTATTAGTTTGTGAAAGGGGGGTCCGAGACTTCGATTGGATTTGATTCTTCTTTTCCTTCAATTTTTATCTGGTTCAATCGTTCAAGAAAAACTTGGTGCGGTAAGATTCATGGCTTCTTAGAAATATTTATTCATTATTTTCAAGTTTTCAACTGTGTATAATCTATATATATTTTGGTGTTATATTATGAAATGATCTAGAAATGTAAATGACATGTTACTTATTTTTTTATATTTGGAACTTCTGCATCTCAAATTCCATAATGTTGCTTGGGTTGAATTTAAAAGTTGGTGGTCCCTAAGTGAAATTGTGCCTACTAGGAGTCTAGGAGGCTTTTTGATCTGTTTGGTGTTTCATAAAATGAAAAAGGCAGTCTATTGTTCTACATCTGTTTGCTGCATTTTTTTGAGCTGCATCTGTTTGCTACATTTTTTTTTTTCCCTTGTAGAGTCTATTGTTCAGTTCATTATTTTATAGATGTTTTACTTAGAATGATCAATGTTATGTATAGGTTATTCTGACTGAAGTTAGTTAAACAATCATGGAGAAATATTTCAAAAGAAAATCAAATGTAGAAATATCAAATCCTCAAAATGAAGATGATAATTCTTCTTCTTCAAAACAAAGCCGTGTAGAAATCAACTTGGTGGACCTTCCTGTAGATCCAGGGCTACGGACTCGGATTATGGATTACAATCCTAATGATCGAGACCAAATTCGTAGAGCATATATGCAAAGGGGTCCTTGTCAACCTCGTAGCAAGGATTTTTCACAAACAAAATTTGGAAAATCCCTAAGACGGTTCAATCAGGCTTGGTATAGTGAATTTCTTGCTTGGTTAGAGTATAGTAAAACGAAAAATGCTGCATTCTGTCTATGTTGTTATCTTTTTAAACTTGATATCGGAGATCAGGCCGGGGGGGAATCTTTTGTTGGTGAGGGCTTCTCAAATTGGAAGAAGAAAGACAAATTTCAAATTCATGTGGGAGGCCCCAATAGTGCTCATAACCAAGCTTAGAGTAAATGTCAAGACTTGTTGAACCAAAAGCAGCATATTCAAACTATTGTTGTTAAGCAATCAGACCAAGCTCGACTTGAATACCGAACCCGCTTGAATGCATCAATTGACTGTGTTCGTTTTCTCCTAAGACAAGGACTTCCTTTCCGTGGTCATGATGAATCTAAAAATTCAAGTAGCCAAGGAAATTTTCTTGAACTTTTGAAGTTTCCTGCTGACCACAATGAAGAGATCAAAGCAGTTGCATTGAATAATGCTCCATAAAATCACAAATTGGCAGCTCCAGATATTCAAAAAGATATTGCAAGTGTAGCTGCATCTGAAACTATTAATGTGATTATTCGAGATCTTAGTGATGCACTTTTTTCTATTTTGATTGATGAAGCTCGTGATGTTTCAACTAAAGAGCAAATGGCAGTTGCAATACGATATGTGGACACAAAAGGGCATGTGATTGACCGCTTCTTAGGTATTGAACATGTTGGAAATACTAGTGCTCTTTCACTCAAGAAAGCTGTATGAGATTTATTTTGTAGATACAGATTAAGTATTTCTAAATTGCGCAGGCAAGGTTATGATGGGGCTAGTAATATGCAAGGTAAGTTAAATGGTCTTAAAGCACTTATACTGAAGGAGAGTCCACGTGCATCTTATGTTCACTGTTTTGCTCATCAATTGCAATTAGCTCTTGTGGCGGTGACAAAGAATCATGATAAGATTGTCTTGCTCTTTAGTTTGGTTAGTAATGTAATGAATGTTGTTGGAGCATCATGTAAACGTTGAGATATTCTTAGGGAGAAACAAGCTGCAAAAGTTGTTGAGGTACTTAATAAAGGAGAACTTTCTAGTGGGCAAGGCTTAAATCAGGAAACCAGTCTCAAACGTTCAGGTGATACACGTTGGGGCTTATACTATAATACTTTGATTAGCTTGATTGATATATTCTCAGCAGTGATTGATGTTCTTGAAATGATTTCAAATGATGGTTCAAATTCAGAACAACGAGCAGAAGCAAATGTCTTATTGCATTCGATACAATCTTTTGAGTTTGTATTCAATCTTCATTTGATGAGAAAAATATTATGAATTACAAATGAGTTATCACAGGCATTACAAAGAAAAGACCAAGATATTGTGAATGCCATAACTTTAGTTTAAGTGTCTAAAAAGCTACTTCAAACGATGAGGGAAAGTCAATGGAGCTGTTTACTTGATGACGTTTCATGTTTTTGTGAAAATCATAAAATTGATGTTCCTGATATGGTGGATGTGTTTATAACTCGAGGACGAAGAAGGTGTAAAGCTCAAGAAATGACAAACTTACATCACTATCGCGTCGAGCTATTCTACACCATCATAGATATGCAACTTAAAGAACTAAATGCTCGTTTTACTGAGTCCAACATGGAGTTGCTTCTTTGTGTGGCATGCTTGAGTCCATCTCACTCATTCTCTAACTTTGGCAAGAGAAAATTGATCCGCCTCGCTGAATTTTATCCAAAAGAGTTCTCTTCAATAGAATTATTGGTACTTCATGATCAACTTGATAATTATATTATTGACATGCACTCTAGCAAGGACTTCTCAAAGGTGAATGGAATTAGTGATCTTGTCAAAAAAATGGTGGAAACTGGAAGAGACAAAGTGTATCCATTAGTTTACTTGCTTTTGACTTTAGTATTAATCTTACCGGTTGCAACTGTGACTATTGAGAGGGCATTTTCAGCGATGAATATAGTGAAGAATCGATTACGCAACAGGATGAGTGATGAATGGATGAAAAATAGCTTGATTGTATACATAGAGAAAGATATTTTTTTATTGCATTGATAATGAAACTATCATGCAAAACTTTTAAAAGATGAAAACTCGTCGAGGTCAATTGTAAAAGTGTATGTTACTAAGTTTATTAATGAAAATTTAGAATTTTGTGTTTATTAGCTCAAAATCTTTATATCAACTTATTGTTATGATGAGAAAAAATTTAATGTGTGATTAATACTTGCCCCTGGATGTATTTCCTAGCTCCGCCACTGTTAGTAGGTAGATGAAGAACCAGCTGCTCCTATGATTAATTGTACGCGTTGGGCGTGGCCAACAATGTTTTATACCAACACTTTGTAGCTTACGCGTGATTCCTTTATTGTACAATTTAGCCTGTAAGCATCCAACAAGAACTGTGTACACCATCAACAAGAACAAAGTTATCTGTTGCGGAGGAGACGATGAAGGATACTTAATAGAAACCGGCCGTCCCTTTTTATTTTATACCCGTCTTTTTCGGGCATTATCATTATTATTATTTTTTGTTACCACTATCCTGTGCCCACCTTGTATTTAAGTCACACTCTACGTTGGTGTCGGAGCAGAAGTTCTTGTAGTAAGATTAACAATGGGGCTGACTAATGGGGCTCCCCTTGTGTCGACGTTGATCTTATCTGCATGGTTTCTTTTTGCTCTCCATTTTAGTTCAACCACGGCCGAGAGGTCCACCTACATTGTCCACATGGACAAGTCTCTCATGCCTAAGGCTTTCTCTAGCCATCACCATTGGTACACCTCCACCATTGATTCCCTCAAATATGTGGGGCCTGAAACACCAAACAGCCACCATTCCACGCCAAGGCTTGTTTACACTTACGATACTGCATTACATGGCTTTAGCGCAGTTCTGTCAAAAGATGAACTGGAGGCTCTAAAGAAGTCCCCGGGGTTCGTCTCGTCTTATAGTGACAGGCAAGTCACGATTGACACCACCCATACTACCAAATTCCTGTCCCTCAATCCTGTCACCGGACTATGGCCGGCTTCTGATTACGGAAAAGACGTTATTGTTGGTGTTATCGATTCCGGCGTGTGGCCAGAGAGCGAGAGCTTCAAAGATGATGGAATGACCAAAATTCCCGAGAGGTGGAAAGGATTATGCGAGGTTGGACAAGAATTCAATTCTTCATTGTGCAATTTGAAGCTTATAGGAGCTAGATACTTCAACAAGGGCTTAATAGCTGCAGATCCTAACATTACAATCAGCATGAACTCGGCGAGGGACACTTACGGTCATGGGACACACACTTCTTCAACTGTTGCTGGAAACTATGTCAAAGGCGCCTCATACTTTGGCTATGCTTTGGGAACTGCAAGAGGGGTTGCGCCGCGTGCTAGGGTGGCTATGTATAAGGTCTTCTGGGATGAAGGAGGCGTCGCTTCAGATGTTCTTGCTGGTATGGACCAAGCTGTAGCTGATGGCGTTGATGTAATATCGATTTCTATGGGTTTCAACGGGTTTCCTCTTTATGAGGATCCTATTGCCATAGCTTCATTCGGAGCAATGGAGAAGGGTGTGCTTGTTTCTTCTTCAGCAGGAAATGCTGGTCCAGATCCTGGACTATTACACAATGGAATCCCATGGGCCTTGACCGTCGCAGCGGGCTCTATTGATCGTTGGTTTGCTGGTACTTTGACTCTAGGAAACGGTTTAACCATCACTGGATGGAGCATGTTCCCTGCGAGAGCCTTGGTGGAAGACTTCCCTCTCCTCTACAACAAGACTCTATCTGCATGCAACTCAACTGAGCTGTTGTCTCAAGCCCCTTTTTCGATCGTCATATGCGATGACACGGGGTCATTTTACGGACAACTTAATCAAATTTCTATGTCAAATAAGCCTGCTGCTATCTTTATCTCTGATGATCCTGACGTATTCACTGGATATTATGAATTCTCTTATCCTGGAGTCGTGATTAGCACGAAGGATGCGCCGGCACTGATCAAGTATGCTGAAACTGGTATTAAACCTACAGCCAGCATGAAGTTCCAACAGACCTTTGTGGGTGCTAAGCCTGCACCAGCAGTTGCCTCCTATACTTCAAGAGGTCCTGCACCGAGCTATCCAGGCGTCCTGAAGCCCGATGTGATGGCACCAGGAACACTAGTTTTAGCAGCTTGGATTCCGGACGGATATGCAGCTAGTATTGGTTCAAATATCGTCTTAGCCAGTGATTACAACGCGATCTCTGGGACATCCATGGCTTGCCCTCATGCTTCTGGCATTGCTGCACTGCTAAAAGGCGCTCGCCCTGAATGGAGTCCCGCTGCCATACGTTCCGCCATGGTGACCACGGCAAACCAACTTGATAACACTCTTAATCACATCCGAGACATTGGCCTAAATTTTGAAATTGCTACGCCACTAGCTATGGGAGCTGGTCAAGTTGATCCAAACAAGGCACTTGATCCCGGTCTTATATATGATGCTACTCCGCAGGAATACGTGAATCTCCTCTGCTCCATGAATTTCACTACAAACCAAATCTTGACCATTACAAGATCAACCAGTTACAGTTGCTCAAACCCTTCTTCTGATCTCAATTACCCATCATTCATCGCTTTGTACACGAATGAAACAGGGATGGCGGTTCAGAAATTTCAGAGGACTGTCACGAATGTTGGAGTTGGCGCAGCAACTTACAAAGCTAAGGTGACAGCACCAAAGGGTTCTGTAGTCATAGTCTCACCAGAGACATTGGTGTTTGGAAATATATATGAGAAGCAAAGCTACTCTCTGTCGATACACTATATGGGCGACAAGAATGGGACAGTGACATTCGGCTCACTAATTTGGATTGAAGAGAATGAAAAGTATACAGTGAGGAGCCCCATCGTGGTGTCGCCGATAATCAACCTTTGGTGAACATTTTTTTGAAGTGCATAACAGGGGATTTGCAGAGCGTGGTATCTATTTTGGGCTTTATAGAGCTTTTGAAATATCTAAGGAAAACTTCCATGGTCAAGTTCTCTATAACATCTAACGATGTTGAGAATGAATAAGATCAAGTATATTTCAAAATAAGCTTTAAGAATAAAATTTTAAGAATTTTCTTTTTGGATTTCCCTCCTTTTACTAGTTAGTCCTCCATAATATGAAAATTTAAATGCTAGTTTTCATCAAAGGCCAAGCATTGAGCATACGAGGGAAAAGATTTATCAATCACAATCCGAGAACTACAATAGCCATCTGTTCAATCTCTAGCAAGGTTCACACGCAAAACCCTTACCTTATTTCCTTTCAAAGGGAATGTAAGAATTCAAATTTACTTGAAATCCAACCTTGATTAATAGATTATTATGCGTCTATATGTTATCTAACAAAGATAACGGAAGAAATTAAATAAAGATTATAAAAAAAAACATAAATAAATAAAGGGTTCAACTGTGTCCAAAAAAATTTAAACGGAATTATACTTTACTTTTCTGTTCTTTACTTCAAAAGCACATTACTTCCTCATAATTTAAAATGAACACATTACTCCTATTTATTTTGACTAATATGAAAAAACAGAGGGACGTTATGGCGTTATATTTGCTATCAAAATACAAAAAAACCCCTTTAAATTGAGCTGACATCATTACGGTCCTCATTCAAGTCAAAGAATCTCCGTTTCAGAACCGTACGAGTTCAAAGCAAAGAGCAAAAACTTGTAGTAAGAGAGAACAGAAACCAACAACCAGCCACCTACTCCTTTTCCTTTTTCGTCTCCGGTCATCACCACCAACATCCCAGCCGCCTTCGTGTTGGCCTGTCGACCACCTCATGGTCGAACCCACTATCACCCGTGGCCACTGAACAGCCCACTGCCAAAGCCGCCACTTCCTCTCCAGCATTGAAGAAAATACCCATGGGCTGCACTGGTGTCGCAGCCATAGGCGATGGTAGAGAGTGAGGGAGATGGGAACAGTTCGCTTGAAAGTATTGATAGTAAATGTGTAATTCAGACCTACTTCTAACTACTGATGAAGAATAAAATGCTAAAAGAACCATATCAAGTGCTCAGAGAACTCATTGATTTCTATTACATAACGAAAAAAGATAAAAGACAAAAACAAATCTAGGTTACCCAGACAATAATTAATAGATGATAACTAGAAAACACCCAAAAAATTGAAAAAAAAAGTCTCTAGAAATCAATTGAAAGGGTCAAATTTATAAATACAGAGACAGCAAAATTGAACTAGTCCGCATTATGATCGCAAGAATTAGAAAGGCTAAATTAGAATTTCTGGGCCCCAATTTGAATCCCACTATTTTGTTGGGTAGTGATGACTATTGAAATTGCAAAACCACGAAATGGTTCCATCGAAAAATTCCATAGAACTATAAATTGCCAAAAAAAAGGAGCCAATTCTTGCCGGACAAAACAAAACACGAAGAACACAATTACTGTGAAGAAACAAACGAACTAAGTTTTCCGCAAAGAAAAGATTTTCTCCATGAGATCTTGCGAGGTTCGTCTTTTCAAACTCAAATTACTCCCATTTTTACAAAGGTGGGTTTTGATGAATGAAATGATGAAGAAAAAAAAAAAAAACAGAGGGGAAGTACAGTTGTGTGCCAAAGCAGACTGGCAGTGTTTGATGGCGGAGGAGGAAGAAAGAAGGGGATGAAGATATATCTGAGGATAAAAGTAACTTTTATTGGATTCATTCGGCATACAATCGTCTTTCATCGTGAGAAGTTATATACACAATCACGGTTGCGGTCACTGTTCACTTAATGTGTGTTATATTAATAATGAGCACCTCAAATGAGACACATTTAATGTGTCATACATCAAATTATGGGTCTTATATGATGTGACACGCGTAAGGTGGAAAGTAACCCTAAACCTTGATTGTGATAGCATTTCACCTTTCATCCTTCCAATTAGCGCGTGTATAGCATTTTCTGTTAACTTTAGCACTTTTCATCATTTTTACTAAT
The DNA here is from genome assembly GCA_033060915.1 of Euryodendron excelsum. Taxonomy (NCBI): domain Eukaryota; kingdom Viridiplantae; phylum Streptophyta; class Magnoliopsida; order Ericales; family Pentaphylacaceae; genus Euryodendron; species Euryodendron excelsum. Next base: position 5,640,463 of record CM065389.1, on the reverse strand, counting down.
CAGTCAAAGCAAGTGAGGGTTATGAGTTTATTTTTAAATTATAAGGAAGTTGTTTATTTTTTTATTAAATTATAAGAGCGTAAAGTGTAATTAATGTAAAATTTTAAGAATTTTAGGTTTCTTTTTGTACAAATATTTGTGTAGAATATTTGTATAAAATAACATGACTGTTTGTGATCTTTTTATTTCAAACTAAAATACTCATTATTTTTGTTTACAATTTTAAAAAATAACTCTCACATCATTTTATTTTATTTTTGGTGTTATTGGCAAAAAATGTAAATATACAAATTTTCTTTCTAGAAAACATTAAATAACTAAATAATCAACATAATCAATAAAGATAGAGGGACCTCGCTTCCACGCACGACTAATGCTATTATCATCCATGAAGCATAGGTTACTTAAGTCGACAATATAGTTATATAATCATATTTTCATAACTACTAAATACAAGTAATTGAGCCCTTTGCTAACTTCATAATATGAATAATTAATCTACGTATCCTATTTTCTCTCCTCTTTCATTTTCTTCAATCTTTATGCTATGTTTAGAACTCAAATTTATTAAGAAAAAAGCAAAGTAAAATCCCACGACAAGGCTGAAACCATATCTGTTTACATCTTCTATTAAAAATTAACAGAATGGCTGAAACCATTTTATGTCAATTCTGTTTCATTGCAAGGATAATCCCACGAACAATAAGCTGCTTTTGCCTGCAAATGCAATTCTTTTGGCATGAGAGTGGGCGAGGCTGCCAACTGCATTATCTACATTATTCTAAACAAGAGAAACTATTAACGCTATGTACACGCCTACTGATTACGTATCTAATAATTTTAATTGAGTTGACATACATTAATTGATAAAAAAAAAAAGTAAGAATTGATTTACTCATCAATACATGCTAACTCAACAAAAATAATTAAGATGTGATGGGCCTTGTATTACTCACGAGAAAATTCTTGCGTGTGCAACTAATTTGCTTTGGCTATATATTAACTAAAAGGAGTGTTCCTCTGAAAATGCAAGGGACCACAGATAAAGGTATTTGTGACTTCTGAGTCAACAAAAAATAACATTTATCATTGTTTTCGCTAGTGGAAGACTTGGGAAAAGCGCTTCTATAATCATGAGCTGATTTTCCAATTAAAAATTTCTGTAGTTTTGCAATCATAGAGGCAATGAATGGACATTTAGGTTCCTCGGTTTTGTCATCATAAAATTTTTAAGAATTGTCTTTTTGGGTTAACCTCCTTTTACTAGTTAGTCCTCTATAATCTGAAATTTTAAATGCTATTTTTCATCAAAGGCCAAGCATTGGGCACACGGGGGAAAAGATTTATCAATCACAATCCAAGAATTACAATACCCATCTGTTCAATCTCCAGCAAGGTTCACACGCCAAAACCTTACCTTGTTCCCTTTCAATGGGAATGTACGAATTCAAATTTACTTGAAATCTAACCTTGATTAATAGATTATGTGTATATATGTTCTCTAACAAAGATAATGGAAGGAACTAAATAAAGATTATAAATAAATAAATAAAGGGACCAGACTGTGTCCAAAAAATTTAAAAAGAATTTTAGGTTTCTTTTTGTACAAACATTTGTGTGGAATATTTGTGTATAATAATATGGTTGTTTGTGATCCTTTTATTTCAAACCAGAATACTCATTATTTTTTTTTACAATTTTAAAAATATAATTGTCATATCATTTTAGTTTATTTTTGGTGTTTTCTAGTAAAAAAAAATTATGTAAATATACAAATTTTCTTTCTAAGAAAGATTAAATAACTAAATAATCAACATACTCAATAAAGATAGAGGGACCTCACTCCCACGCCACGAGTAATGCTATCATTCTTTGAGTATATAGGCTACTAATGTTGACAATATAGTTCTATATATAATCGTATTTTCATCACTACCAGATACATGGGCTACTTGGTAACTTCATAATATGAATAATTAATCTACGTATCCTATTTTCTCTCTGCTATTCTCTTCAATCTTTATGTTGGGCTTGGAATCCGGATTTGTCAAAGAAAAAGCAAAGAAAAAAGGCAAAGTGAGGAAAAAAAAAACAAAATGACTCTTTTATTTTGTTCTTTTTTTTGATATTTTTTTTATTTTCTTTTCTACTACCAAATATTTGATCCAAACACATCCTTAATCTTGCCATTCTATGAAAACAACTCCTACAGGTTCTTTGTTTCTTTTCACATTGTGTGGATTATGGGTGACACACGTTCATGTTTACATTTTCTATTAAAAATTAACAGAATGGCTGAAACCATTTTATGACAATGCTGTTTCATTGCAAGGATAATCCCATGAACCCAATAAGTTGCTTTCGCCTGCAAATGCAATTTTTTTGGCATGAGTGCGAGTGAGGCTGCAAAATGTCTCAACCCCTCCCTGTTAGTATTGTAGGTAGTTAAATGCATTTGGGTATTCTTGTATCAGGTTGATCTCTATTCAACCTTTCCTGTTTTGGGTTGGTTTGCTCTAGGCAGTCTTTTAGGCTGTATGAGTTATCCTTCTTCATTGTATTTCTTTCTCTCTTTAATATACTTTCTTTGGCTGTTCCAAAAAAAAAAAAAAAAAAACATTTATCATTGTTTTGACTAGTGGAAGACTAGGAAAAGGGCTTCTATAGTCATGAGCTGATTGTCCAATTAAAAATTTGTTTAGTTTTGTCATCATAGAGGCGATGAATGGACAGAAAGGTTCCTCAGTTTAAGATTCCTTCCTCCATTAGCGCACTTGAATTGTGAAATGAAGAAAGATACATTGGAGTGAAAAAAGTATAGGTTATGGTTCCATCTGTGACATAAGGTGAAAATTGACTGCTATCAGATCATCAACTCTGATCCTTAGCAAATTTTTTGAGAGGGGGTAATTTTTTATTATTATTTATTGAATGGAAAAAAGGTGTCAAATTCTATGTCATGCTTGCTTTTTTTTTTTTTTTTTTTTTTCCAAATTTAAGTAGTAGTGGAAGATAGAGTAAATCATGCATGAGCACATTTCAAAATAGTTAAAAATTAATTTGTGATGCAAAACATCAGTATGATTATAGATATCTATACTATTATAAAGTAAACTTTTGGGTTTGGTGAAGCTGGTGAAACTCTAAATTCAAAAAAGTGTCACTTTTATGTACAGACCAAAATATCCTCAAAAACCACATAAATTACTAACATTGTGCATATCTTCATTTAATTCAAAGGGTAAAAAAGTAAAATACTAATTTAGATTTTGTAACCACCCACTAATCAACACCTATTTATTCTCTCCCACTTGCTCAAATTAACTGCCCCAAATTAACCACTCATGTAGTGAGGGCACCATTCTAGTATATATATATATACACATAACACGGTATACATGTATGTTATGCGATTTAAATTTTGGAAAAAAGCACCTTTTACCATTGTGGAAAGAAAAAAAAAAAAAGAAAAAAAGGTGCAAAAGTGCTGTCCAACAATTCCCACTTCCAAATCAACAATAATGCATGTCCACTATCATAAGAGTAGGTATAAAATAATTCATATAGCTAGGCAGGTCGCAACGCAAACTTCTTTGATATGAGTTTTGGTTGTGAAAAAAAAAAAAAAAAATGGGGTTCGTTATTGATCAGCTTCCTCTGCTCTACTCAATTTTCTTCACATGGTTTCTGTTCATTCATCATGTGAAATCAACGTCAGTGGAGAGATCCACGTACATCGTCCACATGGACAAGTCTCTCATGCCCAAGGCTTTCACTAGCCACCACCACTGGTACTCCGCCACCGTTGATTCCTTAAACCCAGCAGGTCCCACAACAGCGGACGGTTCTCATTCTATACCGCCCAGACTTATCTATACCTACGACAACGTAGTACGCGGTTTTTGTGCACTTCTGTCTCAAGACGAGCTAGAAGCTGTGAAGAAGTCGCTAGGGTTTGTCTCGGCTTACATTGACAGGGAAGTCAAACTCCGTACAACCCACACCCCTAATTTCCTCTCCCTCAATCCCTCCACAGGCTTATGGCCGGCTTCGGATTACGGCAAAGACGTGATCATCGGTGTTGTCGACACCGGCGTCTGGCCGGAGAGCCGGAGCTTCAGAGACGATGGGATGACCCTAATTCCATCGACGTGGAAGGGAACGTGCCAGGAAGGACAGGAATTCAATGCCTCGATGTGTAACGCGAAGCTCATAGGAGCTAGTTACTTTAACAAAGGCCTGATTGCTAGTAAGCCTGGGCTCAAGCTCATCATGAACTCGGCTAGGGACACTAGCGGCCATGGGACCCACACGGCCTCTACAGCCGCCGGGAATTATGTTGCCGGAGTTTCATTCTTCGGCTATGCGGAGGGAACGGCGAGAGGGGTTGCGCCGCGTGCTAGAGTGGCTGTATATAAGGTTATTTGGAATGAAGGGTTCAAATCTTCCGATACCGTTGCCGGCATAGACCAGGCCGTTGCCGACGGGGTCGATATATTGTCACTCTCTATAGGTTTCGACTTGGACATTCCTTTCTACGAGAACCCTATTGCAATAGCTTGCTTTGGGGCCATGGAGAAAGGTGTGTTTGTTTCTTGTGCCGGAGGAAATGACGGTCCAGATTTTCTGACCTTATTCGATTCAATCCCATGGACCTTGACGGTAGCTGCCGGCAGCATGGATCGTTCGTTCGCCGGAACGGTAACTTTGGGGAACGGGTTAACGATCACCGGGTGGACCATGTTCCCTGCAAGTGCCTTGGTGGAAAAGTTCCCGCTAGTTTACAACAAAACTCTAGCTTCGTGTGATTCATTTGAGTTGCTAGCTCAAGCCCCTTATGCCATCATAATATGCGAAGACACGGCCGACACTTCGTTCCAGTTAGAGCTTATCGCTCGGTCTAATGTTGCTGCTGCTATATTCATCTCCAATGAGGCTGAGTTGTTCGAGACAGCATATTTTCCATGGCCTGGTGTGGTGATAAGCCCAAGGGATGGACCTGCCGTGATCAAATATGCAAAAACTAGCGATGAACCTTGGGCCAACATGAGGTTCAAACAGACCATGCTGGGAACAAAGCCTGCACCAGCTGTGGCTTCCTATTCGTCAAGAGGTCCTTCCCGAACTTATACCGGGATCTTGAAGCCGGATCTGATGGCTCCCGGGTCGCTAGTATTGGCCGCTTGGGTACCAAATAAATCTTCAGCCAAGATTGGGTCGGGTATATATTTATCCAATGACTACAAAATGATCTCTGGAACCTCAATGGCTTGTCCTCACGCTTCTGGTGTGGCTGCACTCTTGAAAGCCACCCACCCTGAATGGAGTCCGGCTGCCATTCGGTCTGCCATGATGACCACGGCAAACCCACTTGATAATACTAATAATCCGATCCGAGACAACGGCCAAAACCATACATTTGCTTCACCTCTAGCCATGGGTTCGGGTCAAATTGACCCAAATCAAGCACTTGACCCGGGTCTAATATACGATACAACTCCACAAGACTATGTGAATGTGTTGTGCTACATGAATTATACAGAGAAGCAAATTTTAACAATCACAAGGTCAAACCGTTACAATTGCTCCAAGTCATCCCCTGACCTAAATTACCCGTCGTTTATTGCATTCTACAGTAACAAAACGACAACAATGGTTCGAACATTCGAGAGGACTCTTACAAATGTTGGAGATGGTGGGGCAACTTATAATGTTGAGGTGATATCTCCGACGGGTTCTAGGGTTACAATCTCACCGGAGATGCTGGTTTTCAGTCACAAGTATGAGAGGAAGAGTTACAGTCTGAGTATAGAGTACGAGAGTGACAAGAATGGGACCAAGACCACTTATGGTTCAATTGTTTGGGTTGAAGAAAATGGAACACACATGGTGAGGAGTCCAATCGTTGTGTCACCAGAGGTAACCCTTTAGCTTTAAGCGCATGCTATTGCTACCCCCACCGCCATTTAAATTCTTGCTTGTATGATTGATGGGAAGATTTCTTGCATGTTAGTGGGCTACATATGAAAAAGACTTGACAAATCTTTGGTTTGTGGAAGTTGTCAAGGAGATGAAGATTAAGAAGAAAGACTGGAAGAATAATTTGATATGAGTCTCAAATTTGTTTGTTTTGAGATTATATTTACTACAATTAATAATAATTATTGTCGTAGATAAAAGCATAAGATCAAGAAGCTTCCTTCCTAGTACATTAACGGTTCCTATAATTTACTTATTGTGTCAATTCGTCCAATCTCTAACGGACATTAAGAATTCGATCAGACGAAAAAAAATTGCACGTGTTGACCACTTCACTATTCTGGAGGGGTAAAGTCCACAGAAGAACGATAAAGGAATTTTGGAATTTTAGCTTAAAAAGAATTTTTTACATTAACAGTTTGGTTTTCCCATTCCATGAGACAGGGCTGAGCCGCAGAGGTTTGTTGAGTTAACACATTTGCAACCAGTGGCTACTCCAGGAAAAGTGGTGTAATGTAAAAACTTAAATGCTACAAAGATAAAAATTTATACTAACGATATTCATTACCTATTTTTAATAAATTAACAAACAAATTTAAACTTCTAAAATCATAAACAAAATTGAATTTTTATGTAGTGACACTATTTTTTTAATAAAAAGACATGCAAATACATAAAGTTTTATAATTGACCTTAACGAGATTTTATAATTTAAATAGCTCAAACTGATATAATAACACAAGCTTTGGGTTCAATATATAAATTCTGGGGGTTCAAATTGGAAGTTCAATGCTCTACAAAATAAATTTTATGCTTAGTAAGAAAAAAAATTATTTTTAAGTGGGTTTAGGTGACCCCAATGACCAAACTGTGGAGCTGCCCATGGTTGCAACTAGCCTTCTTTCTTATGGTAGCTATCACGGGGTTATAAACCAACACTAGATTTACTCCGTGATGGCACCAAGTTTCTCAAACTTGATCTTAGCCAACCCAAGTGTTTACACCCACACACACAAGTAATTGAGCCTCTAGAACACACCCCAAAGATTACAGGCACCAACCCAACTTTTTTTAAGCACCCACTTACAAAGGAACACTCAAGAATACTAGACAGAACAACCCTCTGCCTTAGACTCGAAAATGCCATGCCAATATATAGGTTATAACTGAAAACGTGGGAAAGCATTACAAGAGATCATGGGATCATAGAGATGATCCATGATCTTGCAGTTGACACCCACAACTGCCCTAGGGCTGTGTTGGCTCAATACAAAGTTGTCAGCACATAGAATAATATAACTGCAAACAGTTGCTTGTTTGCTGCCTGGTATGCGATGCCTGTCCACAAAATTCCAGCACATGTGCAAAGCTTAGTAACCTCCAATAACCAACTGATATTGATCCAGTCAAGCCAATTTTCGTGATTCTTTTCCCAGCTTCAACACTTGACCAATTCCAACATACATTTCCCTCAAACCAGCTGCAACTCAAACATCCATGCCTCAATATAGTTTTGGGCCTTCACATGCATCATCACCTCTAGCTTGTTAACGGGACAAGTGCTAACACCAACTAGCACTATTGAATCACCTTGTGAAGACATGCCTCCCTCATACCTTAGCTTCCTCACTTAGCTTGGGTGCAAGGTGCCACCCTTAGCCAAGTGTAGCACACTCGAAAAATCAAGGTGCTAACAGTAGCTCATTCCCCATCTTCCGAACTGAAAGAACCATAGTGAGTAGGTAGAGCATCTTTTACTTTATTAGCAGCAGTAAATATAATTGTGTAAAGAAAGTCAGTATTAGCGCTTAGGCTCTCAAAGTAAGAGTTATTTGCTGCTCAATAGGCTGGGAGATGAGCTTGTTCCTTTGCTGATCGAGGGGCATATCGGAAGCTCCAGTCTTAATGGGACAAAAGAAAGCACATGATCTCAGAAACTATGGACTTAATGCCTCTGGACGGAAGGACCTGGGAGTTCACTGCATCACAGACTAGCTCCTTCGAAGAGAAAAGGGCCCTCTATTACAGACAAGGGGGAGGCAAGGCTACTCGGCATGCGAGGAGAACAGCTTGTCGTTCGCCCAAAAAAACAAAAAAACTGGTATTTTGGTGGAAAAAATATTCAGTGTAATCACTGTTTTGGTGGTACCACGTTATTTTACTAATGTGATATTATAAATCAATAAATAAGGATAATTCATCTGGATGATTAGTAAAAACGTAAATTTGTAAGAATATACAACAGTTTTACCTCACAAGGTGTATGTTGTCTAGGGATGTAAATTTGGCTAAGGCCCATGGGCCATCCAAGCCCAACTTCGGTCTAACTCCACCCAAATCCGACCTCTATGAGTGGACTTGGGCCTTATTCGTGGTAGCTCAAGCCCGATTTGCCCAAAAAATCTGACCGTAGGCCCTTTCAAATTAGAAAATTTGTAGATAATAGTTTATATAAATTTATATTAATCAACACTTTATAAGTTTAATACTTTATAACTTAATTGAATCATTATTGATTATTAATTGTTAATTAAAAATGTGTATCTTATATATTCAATCATTTATATAAGTTTATATTAATTAATACTCTATAAGTTTAATCATTCATGTTTATTTGTATGATTTTTATAAGTTAACTAATTCTCTAATTTAATTTTAACCATTAGTGATTACAAGTTATTAATTACTAATTTAAAAAATTAAAATTTAAAAAAAATGATCAAGCCCACATAAAGGTCTGCTCAAAAGTTTGAGCCCAAGACCAGAGTCCAAGCCCGCCTTTAAGACCGTGGATTGAGTTTGACCCTAGCATTCTCAATTTGACCTAGCCTGGCCCAATCCAATCTAAAATTTGACAAAAACTCACAAAGTCTGGCCCTAATTCAGTGGGCTATGGGCCAGGCAATTGACATGCCTAATTGTCACGGGACGACTCTAGCGGGTCAAGTATGTCTGTTACCGGCTAGGGACGTCCACGTGTGGCGCTTGCTATGCCCCCGAGCAAGCCCGCCAAGCAACAAAGCACTCCCCACAATTTACAACGGTTGCACAAATTTAAGACAAATGGCACTGAAATATGAACATTCTCATTACTTGAAAGGCAACATTTACAACGCTTACAATGCTAGAAAGCAAGTAAGAAAGAGCTTGAAAGCTTTACAATTTACCGGGTAAGAGGTGGTCAATACATGTACCCTCCCCTAATATAGCATTTTTAGCCATTACAAAACTGACAAGAGGAAACATTAACATAGCCGAGGAGTTATAATGCCTCGGCAGAAAATCTAAACGAAATCCAAAAATTACAAGATTTGACAATGGAAAACTACATGACAAAAGCTATACATGGAAAAAAACCTAGCTTAATTTGCCCTCCGGAGTTAGGAGAAATGCCACGCCAAAGTTTGACAAAAAGGAGAAGAATATGCAAATCTTGGCATTGGCCTTTCTCATAGCTCGGAGGGAATTACAACGAGAGCTTGTTAGGCCAAAAAGTCCTAACTATATACAATGTTTTGGACCCCGGGTTGTGCGGCAAATTATGCACGAATCATCATGTTGACACGGGGCCTTTGTTACGGCCTGCTGTTATGGCCACTTGTTGGGCACGGCTAGGCACCAGGGCGCGCAAGTGTTGGGGCACTGGGGCGCTGCTGGGCGCTAGGGCGCGCAGGTGCTGGGACATTGGGGCGCGCAAGTGTGGGGCGCTGCTGGGCGCAGGGGCGCGCAGGTGCTGGGCGCTGGGGCGCTGCTGGGCGCAGGGGCGCGCAGGTGCTTGGAAGGCGGCCCGTGACATTCTCCCCCACTCGAAGGGTCGCCGTCCTCGGTGACTTCTGGGCTAGATAGGCTTCAATGCGATCTGCAAATTCTGTTAAGTCTGTGGCCTTTTCCCAGCTGGTCTCGTCGTCTCCAAGTCCCTCCCATTTCACCAAGTATTCGAGGAATGTTTTGCGAGAAACAGTGTTCATTTGATCTGCTAGAATTGTTTCTACCTGCTTCTTTAGAGGCTTGGCCGTGATCAATGGTCGTCGAGGAACATTACGGGATAAGTCTTCCATGTCGGCATGATAGGGCTTGAGGAAGCTGACATGAAAGACAGGATGAATCTTCATCTAGGAAGGAGGGTCGACCTTGTAAGCACACTTACCAATCTTTTTGACAATTGTAACTGGTCCTTCATACTTGCGAGCAAGTCGTCGGTCTCGCCCTCGAATAAATTTGCGTTGTTCTGACAAGAGCTTGACCAGAACTTGATCCCCCACCTTGAACTCTAACGGCCGCCTCTTTTCATCAGCCCACTTCTTCATCTTGTTGGCTGCTTTATTTAGGTAGGCTTTGACAATATCGACATCCCTCTGCCAATCTCTTACAAACTGAAAGGCTCTTGGTGACTTCCCTGTGTAAGGTTCTTCCACCGTATGGGGTAACAGGGGTTGCTGGCCAGATATTACCTCAAAAGCACTCTTCCCAGTGGAGCTACTCTTTTGGGCATTGAAACATAGTTGAGCAATGTCAAGGAGTGGAACCCAATTGCGTTGGTTGGCATTAACAAAGTGACGTAGGTACTCCTCTAGCATACTGTTGAACCGCTCAGTCTGGCCATCTGTCTCCGGGTGGTAACTCGAAGACATGTTTAGTTGTGAACCGAGAAGCTTGAAAAGTTCAGACCAAAAGCTGCCAGTGAAGCGTGTATCTCGATCACTAACAATACTCTTTGGCATGCTCCAATATTTGACCACGTACTTGAAAAAGAGTCTGACCGTTTCTTCAGCTGATAGATACTTGGGTGCAGGCACAAAGGTAGCATATTTGGAGAATCTGTCAACAATTGAAAGAATAGTCCCAATATCTCCTACTTTGGGCAAGCCGGTGATGAAGTCAAGTGATACACTCTCCCATGGTCGAGATGGCTCTGGCAAAGGCTCAAGCAAACCGGCTTTCTTTTTATGTTCAGGCTTGTCCTGCTGACAGATGAGACAAGTGCGCACATATTCATCAACATCATCCCGCATATGAGGCCAATAATATCCCTGCTCTAGCAAGGCAAAAGTTCGCTCAGCCCCTGGATGACCTGCCCATTGTGTGTCATGACACTCAGTCAAGAGTGCCCTTCTCAATCCCCCGGCTCTTGGTACATAGAGTCGATTGCCCGTTGTTGTGAGCAAACCATCTTGCACCCAGAACTGGCGGGTTTTGCCCCCCTTGACAAGGTACACTAGGCTTTGGGCCGTTGAGTCCTTATCCAAGTGAGCACGGATGCGATCACGCACCCCAGTTGATGGAGTAGAGATGGTGCAAACACGCTGACAAGAGGCAAGCTCCGCCCTCCTGCTCAGTGCATCTGCTACATGGTTGGTGGCGCCGGCCTTGTACTCTAAGGCCACATCAAACTCGGCCAACTTCTCTTGCCACCTAGCTTGTCTGGCGTTGAGCTTGGGTTGTGATAAAAAGTGACTCACAGCTGTGTTGTCGGTTTTCACCACAAACCGCTGTCCCAACAAATAATGCCTCCACACTCTGAGGCAGTGAATTACAGCTAGGAGTTCCTTCTCGTGTGCCGTATATCGCCGCTCAGCATCACTTAACTTTCGACTTTCATAGGCCACTGGATGCCCCTCCTGTAATAAGACTCCCCCAAGTGCGAAATCGGAAGCATCTGTCTGTACTTCGAATGGCTTGGAGACATCCGGAAGAGCCAAGACCGGGTCATTGGACATAGATCGTTTCAGCTCGTCAAAGGCTTGTTGACACTTCTCTGACCAAACCCACCTGTTGTTCTTCTTCAACAATTCTGTCAATGGGGTGGCAATCTTCGAGTAGCCTTCCACAAACCGCCTGTAGTAATTTGCTAAGCCTAAGAAAGATCTTAGCTTAGAAACACCTGTAGGAGCCTGCCACTCTTGGATCGCTTTGACTTTGTCTAGGTCCATCCGGATTCTCCCCCGCTCCACAATATGTCCCAAGAATTTGATGCACTCTTGGGCAAATGAACACTTCTCCAGCTTGGCATACAACTGATTCTCCCTTAGCTTCTGGAACACAAGCTTCAAATGCTTCATGTGCTCCTCTAAAGTTGAACTGTACACCACGATATCATCAAGGTATACCACCACAAATTTGTCTAGATACTCCCGGAACACTTCATTCATGAGAGTAGAAAATGTGGCTGGTGCATTTGTGAGGCCAAACGGCATGACCAAGAACTCAAATGAGCCATACAGAGTGACACGCGTAGTCTTCGCTTCATCCCCCTCCTTGATTCTCACCTGATAATAGCCTGACCGTAAATCTAACTTCGAGAAATACCTCGCCTGGCTCAACTGATCAAATGAATCTACAAGAAGAGGAAGAGGATACCGGTTCTTAATGGTAATCTTGTTGAGAGCTCTATAGTCAATACACATCCTCAGACTACCATCGTGTTTCTTCTGAAATAGCACAGGTGCTCCATATGGTACTTTGGAAGGCCGTATGAAACCCGATTCAATTAACTCTGAGAGCTGCTTCCTCAATTCTTGCAACTCGGGAATGGCCATCCTATATGGTGTACGTGCTGGTGGTTTTTCCCCTGATAAGAGCTCATCTCATGATCTATGCTTCTCTTGGGCGGAAGTCTCTTGGGCAGTTCTTCAGGCATCACATCTTTGAACTCCTTTAAGACCTTCTCGATGGATTTGGGAATAGGCCCTGCCTCCATGAACTCCTCAATAGATAGGGCAGCGATCCACGTTGGTTCATGTCTCCTGGCCCCTTTCTTTAACTGCATGGCTGAAATAAACTTTTCAGCGTTGTTGGTTGACATAGTGGAAATGAGGCATGGCTTCTTTCCCATTATACACATCGTGTGATTGTATGGCATCACGGCTGTCATGGTCTCTCTTAAGAATTCCAACCCAAGGATAGCTTGAAAGTCATCCATGGGCACCGCTGTGAAGTTTATGCGCCCCTCCCATGAGCTCACTTTAACAGCGACTGACTTGGCAATGCCATAGATTGGTTGGGCCGCCGAATTCACTGCTTTGATCCGACTAGTGTCCTTCTCTAAGGACAAGCCCAGTCTCTCCACCTCCATGCCAGCCACAAAGTTGTGGGTGGCTCCAGTGTTCACAAGCGCACGGATGGGCTTACCGTTGACTTTGATGTCGACAAACATAAGCCCCATGGTGGTTACCTTCTTCTTCTTCCCCTCAACGGGATCCCCTAGCTCCTCAATCTGTCTAGGCTTGGAATCAACTCCTTTGCCCTTTCTGACTTTAGAACTAGAAGCTTGCTTCTTCACTGCATTCACCATGTGAAATGCCCCTACTCTGGAGCCCGTCCTCGAACCATGCTTCCCACTATGCCTCGATCTAGTGTCCCCCTCACTCTCGCTGCCACTGTCCTCGCTCTCTTCTCGGCATAGATCAGAACCAGAAGATTGGAGGGCGTTCAGCGCTTTCTTCTGAGGACAGTCTGCTGTCTTGTGCGGCCCTTGGCATAGATAACAAGTAATTGGCCCCTGGGCTTGTCTCGGTTATAGTCCTTCCCTTGTCCTCTGGAGTAGTTGTTGTTGCCCTTGCTTCCATCTCCCTTGTGAAAAGACCCTTTATCGGCTCCCCCACTCTTGGGTTTACCATGCCCAACTGACTTATTGCCTCCCCCACTCTTGCTAGAAGAACTCTTGTCTTGCTGGCGTTGCGGTTCAGTAGCATAGTTAATTAGGCATTCTGCTGCGGACTGAGCACTAGACAAGTCCTGCACCCTCAGACGGTGTAGTTCAACTCTAGCCCAGGGCTTCAGCCCTTCAAGAAAACAAAAGAGCTTATCCTTTTCTAACATGTCTCGGATGTCAAGCATCAGGGCAGAAAATTGCTTGACGTAGTCTCTAATGGTTCTTGTGTGTGCCAATTTGCGAAGAGCACGCCTGGCATTGTACTTCACATTCTCAGGAAAGAACTGTAGTTTGAGCTCCCCCTTCAGCTCCTCCCACGTTGTTATTGTGCAGATTCTCTGCTGAATCTCATCATACTTGGTGCGCCACCAAAGCTTGGCATCACCACTAAGATACATTGTGGCCATCAAAACTTTTTGCTCCTCCTCAGCACGAACAGCTCTGAAATACTGTTCCATGTCAAAAAGAAAGTTATCAAGTTCCTTGGCATCCCTGGCACCCCCGTAGGCACGAGGCTCCGGCACCCGTAAGCGAGGCGCATCGGACATCGTCGCCACCATTAGGCCATGGTTGCCATTTCCTCTGTTGCCGCCTCCCAAGCCAACGAGGCGTGTCACCACATTGACACGATTGTTTACATCTTCCAAATCATGCCGAAGGCTAACAATCTCTGCCCGAAGGGCTTCGGCATCTCCGGATGGGGTAGAGCTGGCTGAAGCCCCTGTTTCAGCCCTCTGTTGCTCTATTGCCCTAATCCGTTCCTCCAGCCGTGAGACCACTCGGGCAAATCCCTCGACTTTGTTTTCCAAAATGTCAATTCTCTGTGCTTGAGTCACCATGCTGAAATTGTTTTGGCTCACGAAAGCTGCTATGCCACAGTCACGTTGTGGCTCTGATACCAACTGTCACGGGACGACTCTAGCGGGTCAAGTATGTCTGTTACCGGCTAGGGACGTCCACGTGTGGCGCTTGCTATGCCCCCGAGCAAGCCCGCCAAGCAACAAAGCACTCCCCACAATTTACAGCGGTTGCACAAATTTAAGACAAATGGCACTGAAATATGAACATTCTCATTACTTGAAAGGCAACATTTACAACGCTTACAATGCTAGAAAGCAAGTAAGAAAGAGCTTGAAAGCTTTACAATTTACCGGGTAGGAGGTGGTCAATACATGTACCCCCCTAAATATAGCATTTTTAGCCATTACAAAACTGACAAGAGGAAACATTAACATGGCCGAGGAGTTATAATGCCTCGGCAGAAAATCTAAACGAAATTCAAAAATTACAAGATTTGACAATGGAAAACTACATGAAAAAAGCTATACATGGAAAAAAACCTAGCTTAATTTGCCCTCCGGAGCTAGGAGAAATGCCACGCCAAAGTTTGACAAAAAGGAGAAGAATGTGCAAATCTTGGCATTGGCCTTTCTCATAGCTCGGAGGGAATTACATCGAGAGCTTGCTAGGCCAAAAAGTCCTAACTATATACAATGTTTTGGACCCCGGGTTGTGCAGCAAATTATGCACGAATCATCATGTTGACACGGGGCCTTTGTTACGACCTGCTGTTATGGCCACTTGTTGGGCACGGCTGAGCATCAGGGCGCAGAAGTGTTGGGGCACTGGGGCGCTGCTGGGCGCTAAGGCGCGCAGGTGCTGGGACATTGGGCGCGCAAGTGTGGGGCGCTGCTGGGCGCAGGGGCGCACAGGTGCTTGGAAGGCGGCCCGTGACACTAATCCATGTACCTGTTGCTGAACCTTTTAGAAGAAACAAATAACGTTTAAGTAACAAAAGCCTCCTTTCAAGGAGGCTCGAGACATGATCCAGCGGTTAGCATTTCAGTATCTCCCTCGTTAGGTTTGGGTTCGAATCCCAATAACACCCAACGCTACCCAACATATGTAGAGATGGAGATGATAAACAAGGTAACAGAACATATTTATTTTTTTATGTTTTTGTTTTTGTTTTGGTACAACGGAAATAAAAGACAAGAACGACACAAAGTGTTCTCTAACAAAGGAAGTTTCCACCAGAAGGGGCCTAACAGGGGAAGGCGGGTCTTCCCAAACCGCTATTGACAATAAAATATTTAAAGTGTTTTGATTTAAAAACAAATAACTAAAAAAAATGTTACTCTTTAAAAAAATTTGTACAAAAAATTTTATCAACATAATATGATAGTAACATTATTATAATTAAGAGTCATTAATCAAAAACAGCATTACTCATTTCCTAATTAATGCAAGACTCCAAACAGAAACTCATCATATTACCACCATTGGCCCCTTCAGCTGAGAACGACCCATCAGTCATGACCAAAGAAAGAGTGAGGGATTACATTCTTTTCCCAGAAGGTTTCCGCTTTCTTTGGTTCTTCCATTTTTGTTTCACCAATTGATAGTAATGAACACACTGTACCTGTATCTCTATTATTGTCCCTGTAAATCCTTGCGAGACAATGACCTGAAAAACCCAGTCATAACCAATCATCCCACAAATCACGATTGCAATGTCAACATAGGCATATATGCAGTACCTTGTTCGTAAATCTGTAAGTCATTATTTTGAAATAATGCATTGCTTTAGCTATATGCATGCACCTGGTGGGTTCCAAGGTCTTGCCCTCATTAAACATTAGCCAATTTTGTTCCAGGCATGTGGAATAAAGTAAGCCAAGTCAAGTTTGATATTATACGCCATCTTGCTCTCCATTATTGACTTCAAAGAACATTCCTACCACAGGAAGAGAAAGCAGTGGGAAAATGTTTCCCGTCCAAATACGGCACGAAATGGGCGTTCTCAAAATTTTCTTGAGAACTTGAGATAATAGTATTAGTTTGATTAATCCAGATTTTCCACCTAAACATACAGATCGAGAAAGCTTGCATGGACCACTAATCTTGTCTGTATATGCGAAGGAATATCACTCGATTGTTGGCTATTAGGCTACATATGCTGTATCCATTCCCTATTTACCAATCCAATCCTCGAAGACCGGGGGGTGCGTATAGGGTTAACGCTATATATATCCAAAGCTTTTATATAGAATTTATGTACACAATAACGTAGCTGTTTGTGGTCTTTTCAATTTAAACCAAAAACCATACCTTTTAATTCAAACCAAAATACCTTATCATCTTAGCTCATAATGGTGTTAATGCCATATCATTCTGGTAGAGTGTTTTCATAAAAATTTTGTAAAAATAAAAAATTTTCTATCCGCTTTTAGTTAATCAAACGGTAGGCCCACCTAGTGAGTGCCTTGGGGCATACACGAAATAATTTATGGAGTGTCAACTGATTAAAAATCAATCTTATTGTGGCCAGTGTCACAGTAAAATGATATGCGCATTACAGAAGTAAAATAGGTTGGGGGGTTGGTCAAGTCCTCAGCAACATGGGCACAAATCATAGAGGGGGTCCCCTATAAGATACCATATGGACAGGTTAGAAATCTGAAAGCAAGCTGGAATATCTTCTTGGCTTCCCATACCTCTTGTTTCTCTATATAAGGCCACATCAAAACACACCCACATTGCATTCTTCATCTCATGGCTACTCACATCCCCTTGTGTGTGTTGCTACTCACATTTTCTCTAACAATCCCACAATTCGTATCCACTTTGGCGCGGTCCGACACTTACATTGTCCATATGGACTTATCGGCCATGCCCAAAGCCTTCTCTAGCCACCATTGTTGGTACTTGGCCACCATTGCGTCCACATCGGATAACACTAGAGCTAGCACCACCGCCACAGCTTCCACAACCTCTTCATCATCCTCCTCCTCCTCTAAATTCATCTATGGTTATACTAATGTTATCCATGGTTTTAGTGCAAGTCTCTCTCCGTCTGAGCTTCAAGCCATTAAAAGTTCCCCCGGCTATATTTCTTCCTTTAGAGACATGCCGGTTGAGGTTGACACGACTCACTCGTCCCAATTTCTCGGCCTAAACTCCGACTGGGGCTCATGGCCCGCGGCAGACTACGGCAAAGATGTCATAATTGGGTTGGTCGACACGGGGATATGGCCGGAGAGCAAGAGCTTCAAGGACGATGGAATGACCGAAATTCCATCAAGATGGAAAGGGAAGTGTGAAAGTGGCACCCAATTCAATTCCTCAATGTGCAACAAGAAGCTCATCGGAGCTCGCTTTTTCAACAAAGGCCTACATGCTAAGTTTCCCAACTTGACCATTTCAATGAATTCCACCCGCGACACCGACGGCCACGGGACTCACACTTCCTCCACGGCGGCTGGGAATTACGTAGAGGGTGCGTCTTACTTCGGCTACGCATTAGGAACTGCTAGAGGCATAGCTCCTCGGGCTCATGTGGCCATGTACAAGGCCTTGTGGGAAGAGGGAGCATACGCGTCTGATATTCTCGCTGCAATTGATCAGGCAATCATCGACGGCGTTGATGTCCTGTCCCTATCCTTGGGCCTAGATGGTGTTCCATTGTATGAAGACCCTGTCGCCATAGCCACATTTGCGGCCTTGGAGAAGGGTATATTTGTCTCTACATCAGCAGGAAATGAGGGACCGTATCTCGAGTCCCTGCACAATGGGACACCTTGGGTTCTCACCGTGGCTGCCGGTACCATGGATCGTGAATTCAGTGGGACTGTTACTCTTGGCAATGGAGTTTCAATCACAGGCTCGTCTCTCTATCCGGGGAATTCAACGTCAAGCCCACAGCCAATTGTTCTCATTGATTCTTGCGATGATGCAAAGAGCCTGAAGAAAATTGGGAACAAGATTGTTGTGTGCCAGGACAAGAATGATTCTATCGGTGAACAAGTTTATAATGTTCGAAATGCGAATGTTACGGGCGGCATCTTCATAACAAACAACACTGACTTAGAATTCTTCACACAGAGCACCTTTCCTGCTGTGTTTCTGAATCTACAGAATGGGGAAGCAGTTCTGGACTACATCAAAAGCAGCTATGAGCCAAAAGGAAGGTTTGAATTTCAAGAAACAAGTCTCGGTACTAGGCCAGCTCCAAGAGTAGCTAGTTATAGCTCAAGAGGGCCATCCCAAAGTTGCCCATTTGTACTCAAGCCCGACCTTATGGCTCCGGGCGCGTTAGTCTTAGCTTCATGGCCTCAGAATATTCAGGCGACTGACGTGAAATCCGGGCAACTTTTCAGTCCCTTCAATATTTTGTCCGGCACTTCTATGTCATGCCCACATGCCGCCGGAGTTGCAGCACTTCTGAAGGCGGCACACCCCGAATGGAGCCCGGCGGCCATCCGATCTGCCATGATGACAACTTCCTATTCAACGGACAACGCTTTCAACCCCATTCAAGACTTCGGAAAAAACAACCAACCGGCAACTCCTCTAGACATGGGAGCTGGACATGTCGATCCTAACAAGGCTCTAGACCCTGGACTCGTTTACGAGGTAAAAATAGAAGATTACGTAAATCTTCTTTGTGCATTAAATTATACCGTGAAGCAAATACGAACCATCACGAGGTTGGCATCTTACGATTGCTCGAATCCGTCCTTGGACCTCAACTACCCATCTTTCATTGCATTCTTCAATGCAAATGACTCGGCATCGGACGTGAAAACCATTCAAGAATTTGTAAGGACAGTGACTAATGTTGGAGAGGGAATGACTACTTACGTTGCAAAACTGGCCCCTATGGACGGATTGAAAGTCAGGGTCGAGCCTGACAAGTTGGTTTTCAGGCAAAAGTATGAGAAGCAAAGCTACAAGCTGAGTATAGAAGGACCAAGACTGATGAAAGAGACGGTGGTTTATGGTTCTCTGAGTTGGGAGGAGATTGAAGGCAAACATGTAGTCAGAAGTCCCATTGTGGCAACAAGCATGAGTTCAGAAGTAGTGTCAGGGCAGAATTAACTCATTTTGTCTGTATTGAATAAACTATTTTTCTTATTAATTTCCACATAATATTTGATCGATTGTCGGAGATGATTGCAGGTCAATGGACAGAGTGTTGTGTTGTGTGGTTGTTAATGAAGTGACTTTCTCAATCACAAACATGAATATATATATATATATATATGTATATCAAAACAATAAGCATATCAAAGTAGAATTATTATATTTTGAGGACAAAACTGTGACATGCATACAGCCTCCACTGCAGAAGATGGTGCATTTCAAAATCTCACAATGAATAATACAGCAAGAATTATTGCTTCACGGGGCAACCCTTCTCTCTCTCTCTCTCTCTCTCTCTCTCATACACACACACACAAATATACACACTATCTTGTGGAATCCCACAATTTGAACATTACGAATAAAGGACCAGCTAGCTCATCTTATCATATACTATTTAATCATTTAGTGACGGACGTCTTTCATTTCATTTTCATATACAATATTGGTCACTTCACTGTGTATCTCGTGATCTTCTTGAAATAAAGAAAATTAACGTAAGAGTGATATAATATCATGCTCTCATTTCATAGAGGCAGGGGTATACCCAGAAAATTTTTTGATGGGGGGCCAAGAAAAAATTTTAAATTTTGGAGAGTTGAGATAAAAAATTTTGAATTTTTTAGAATTAATACTCAATTCTTTTCTTAATTACTCAAAAATTTATGAGATATAAATACAATTTAAAGAACTCAAAAGGGGGGGAGGGGGGTGTCATAAATGTACAAAATTTATGAAGACTAAGAACAATTTCAAAAATTTAGGGGAGGGCCGGGCCCCCTTGGCCTCCACATAAGTCCGCCCATGCATAGAGGCATTGGTTAGAAAGCAAATTGTGTGATGACTATGAAGGGAGTGAACACGCTTTGTGACAGGGCATTAATTTGAGCACTAAAAATAGCACTATAATATCTCAAAAAAAATTATTATGTAAAAACTTTTATCAAAATAACGCGGCGATGGTTTTTTTGTATTTAAAATTTATTTTAGTGGATACTAACATTTTAACATAGTTATGTTTTTCTATTTGTATAGCATTATTATAATATCCCTTTTCACGCGTTCAAAGTCTCATAAATAATGTATTTATGGTAATAACGAAATATAATAATGTATATGCCATCTATGCATGTAACATGGTATGTGCTATGTAGGTAACATTATTATAAGTTGAGTAAAACTACTTTGGAAGCTTGCGATAGCCAGTTGTGAAAGT
Source organism: Euryodendron excelsum (assembly GCA_033060915.1). NCBI lineage: Eukaryota > Viridiplantae > Streptophyta > Magnoliopsida > Ericales > Pentaphylacaceae > Euryodendron > Euryodendron excelsum. Next base: position 5,619,692 of record CM065389.1, on the reverse strand, counting down.
CCGCCGTAGATATCTAATTCTCACAACATTTGTTTCCAAAAGCAAGGCTACGTACCAAACTTCTTTTATTTGAGGTACGTTGTATATTATCCCCGCTCAAAAGAATCAAAAAATAGGTCGTCATGTATTACAAGATAGACTTTGAATTCAATAGTATTCTAATATTCGATTTACATTTATATAGGAGATCAATATCTCTCATGGGTTTGTAGCTTAAACTTTGAAGCAAGTATTGCGAAAGAACCTACATTTAGCAAAAGAATGAACTTAATTCAAATCGACAAAGACTAGAACGCAGCTTAAACAATAAACCTTTGTCACTACTGTACGTACTATGTTATGTTATTAAGGATAAAATAACTAAATTACACCTCTCTCGAGACTTCAAGTTTTTAGATGAATTGCTGATTAAAAAATCTTGTATTTGAATGTCACCACTTGACCCAATAATTGTAATATTTGTATATAGGCTTATCAACAGGTTGGGTCTTGACCAGATCCGATAAGGATTAGATCCGATAAGTATTCCTAGATCTGACCCATTAATAATTGGATCTATATTTAAGGATCTGATCTGCCCCTTCAATTAAAATTTTGATCAAGCAATAATTTGTTTATAAAAGAATAACATTTAAAAAATAAAGTTGTGACTTATCCAAATTAAATCGGATTAGATTAGGTCCATAATTAGGTCTGACAAATCCATCCAAATCCGATCTGTCAACAATCAGATTACTAGGATTCGGGTCTAACTTATCGAATTTGAATTTGTCAGGTAGAATGCAGGCCAAACCTAATCAATTGGCAGGCCTAGTTGTATGTGTTTGCCCGTCCTATGATGGAGACTTGCTATACGTGAAGGGGCATTTTGAATACACTTAACGGCTTAAATTTTTGGATAAATTAGTTATTAAAGTTGGTTGTGAACAATTAAGCAATCTAGAGCTATCTATCAAACTGGTTTTTCCCTCTCTTTTCAGCTCTTTCATTCGTAAACCCAGTAGGACCAGTTGCTGCTCGTTCGTGCATGTTGCGAACCTCACCAAGGTCCTTGCACATTCTTTATGAGCATACATGATATGAATATATACAAATTTTTTTTTTTTTTTTTTTTGGTAAGCCATCTTGTGAATATGATTGTACCTGCGGCTGTGAGGAGAAGCGAAAAGCCTATTTTATGAGCCATTCCTTATCTCCATTACAAACAATTCAACATTTCTACTACATAAATACTTAATCTATGGAAGTTGCAACCAACCTAGTTTCTTGCACTTCCAAGCATCATCATCCTGGTTGGCCTTTCTATAGTATGAACCTCAAATTGATTTATTAAACTATAGCTAGCTAGGTAGAATCCACCCAAACTTGAGTCTGATTGATATTTTCCGAAGAGGAATATAATAAACTTTTTTGTGCGTTCTATATATTCCAATTTGAAATTATTGATCTAATATTTTGGATTCTAGCTCCATTACTTTCTGTGTACTTAAACAGTTATGATTTTTCTTTTTTTTTTTTCCTTTTGGTAACAGAGCTATCATGTACACTAAAAAATAGGGTGAGTGCAACAAAGATCTTGTTTTCACCTTATTTATTTCAGTTAGTTTCATTGCATTGATAGTCCCCAATTTTGTGGAAGGTATATGGATTGTACCAGCGTGCCGAGATCACGTGTTCGTAAAGTCATAGGCGGTTGAGCAATGGAATGTAAAGGCCATTCCTCACTGTCTGGCCTTGTTAATCAAGGGTGCTGGACGGATTTGGACTAGATGTAGAGTCTAAAATCTTGCTATTATTTGTTCAAAGTCACCGTTCTCGAACTGGAATTCATGTTACAATGACTCTTACGAACCAGATTTTGCATAAATCATCAAAGCATGTAGGCTATACAAATTTCTCTTTCGGATGCATGGCAATCTAGATGTCCAAGTCAACCTAATATACAATACATAGTGTATATACGCAAACCTATGCCCCATAGTAGAAAATTTTCTCCACGTTTTTGGGTCCGCCAACCCGTTTGGTACTTCGAATTTTTTTGAATTTTAATCCTGAACCCATGCCTTCACGCTGTAAAGTCCAAACTTGTATGCATGCAAACAAAAATGCAGAGTAAGGGTTGAAGATATAAGAGCTCCCATATCTCTCTGAATTGTCGGTTGAGGAGATGAGACTTTGTCTTCTTTCTTATCGACTTTCTTCATTTCTTTTTTCAAATTACTTACTCGTAATTGTCAACTGGATGATCTAGCAATATCTGATCTTCCACATGACTTTGCTGGCGCAAAATGATATCTTATTTATTGAAAATTTTTTGTTTTTATTTTTTTTGGGTTTGGTGTGGGATTTTCAATTCATAATTATCAAAATGAGAAGTAAAAGTGGAAATGTTAAAGGAAACGGAAGCCGAAAATGCACCCAAATAATTGAGAGGGAAACAAAAAGTGACAAACGATTGAGATATTTAATAGGAATCTTATTAAGAAGCTTGCACATAATTTAAAAGAAATTTTTAGGAAATTTAGTGAAAACATTTTAGAAGCTTAGTGGAAATCTATATGGATAATTTCATAACTACTTAGTTAGAACTTAAGAGAAAAAATATATAAAAATCAATATTTCAAATTTCTACAATATTTTTTTAAGTTTCTTAAGAGTTGTCGTGAAGTATCCCAAACGTATACTAAATATTTTCCAAGTTTTCTAAATGTTTTTCCTGCATTTTTAGAATATTTTTCTAAAAATTTTAAACGAGTTTGATACCCAGATTAAGAGAAATGCATTTCTTCCTTTCAAATGAGTTTCTTCACAACTACGTTCCAATCATTCTCCTTCTTTTCTTTTCTTTTCTTTTTTTTTTTTCTCTTTTTTTGGTTGTATGAATAACCTACAAAGAGATGGCTCTAAGGCCATGTGGATTATCCTAGTCCAACAATGCTCAAATCGTGATTCTTTTGATCTGTGAGTTAGTCTACACACTAGTCTATAAGCACCCCTTAGCCCACGAAACACACTCGTCTACGGATTGGGCCTCATCGTTATATAACATAAAGGGTCAGGGTCACCTCCAGCCTTCTTTTTTTCATGCTTTAGAGTTTAGACCATGATTCAGCGTGGACGAGACTCGAATATATCAATCTGAAAAAACACATATTAAGCTCACTGAACTGACTGAAGTATGACTCAAAAACAAAATTCTATGTGTGGATCAAAGTTACCAAAATAAAAAGTAGAAGCAAAAAGCATAGCTAAGATATATAACGAGAAACGGGAAGCAGAAACGATTTAGCAACCTAATAAGAATTTTATTAAAAAAATTTTGTAAAACTCAAATAAGACCTATAAAAACTTAGTTGAGACCTTTACAAAACTTAATAGAAACCTACATACATAATTTCATAGATACTTAGACTTCAAAAATAAATTTTATAAAAATTAATATTTCAAGTTTTTGAAACTTTTTTCCTAAGTTTCTTAAGAGTTTCCGTCGAGTATTCTAAGATTTTTCGAAACATTTTCCAAGAGTTTCCGGAATGTTCTCCCACATTTTCGAAACGTTTTTCTAAAATTTTTAAAAAGAGTTTTTCAGCAACTATGGTTTGGATGAGGTTATAAATTGAATTATTTCATCAGTTTATTGCTTTTTTATTGAAAAAAAAAGGTCAAAAGCACAACCTAAAAGTCTATAGAAAATAAAAAAATATTGATTATTTTTTTTAAAAAATAGTAAATATAAAAAAATAAAAAATAAAAAAGCAAGTAAAAATCGTTTGGTTCAACATATTTAACTAGCATTTTTCCAAACTTAAAATTCAATTTTTAACCAAAATCTGTCCCAATTCAATCAAAACTTTAACTGGTGATGAAAATTGAGAATGATCATCAGCGGACGGTATAAAAAATACAGTACAGTCAGTCTCCATAGCCAAGTGAAAGATGCCTTGACGATTTCGAGCTCGTTGGGCAATTGCATTATTAGCTTCAGCCCTATTTGGTACAGTTTTTTTATTTAACTTTTTTTAATCTTCTAAACAAAAAATTCAAATTTTTTTTTACTTTTTGACTTTTTTATTTTTGCTTTTTACTTGTCTTTAGTTAAAACAAAGCCAAAAAAGTAAAAAAAAAATTTAACTTTTTGTTTGTAAGCTTAAAAAAATTTGACAAAAAAACTATATGAAATGAGCCTTTGGTCAAATGATATATGTTTATGTAACTTCAAAAAAAATAAAAAAAAAATCTGGGACCAAGACTTTTGGCAATTCACTTTTGTCCAAATGGAGACGCAAATGGATTTCGCCGAAATCTGGACAATACTTTGCTAATGTCGCATCACTTCGACGGAGAGAGAGAGAGAGAGACAAAATAGAATATAAAACCAGTTATTAAATTCGGAGGGGGGATCTTTCTATATATAGAAAAAGTTGCACTCCTTCAAGAAGATGTCAGCCAAGCGCGCTCTTAAGAAGGATCGTGACCGTTTGAATTTAAATTTAAACTTGAACCGGTTCGGTTTGATTCTTATGCTTCTGGTTCAAACCGCATTCAAAAATTAAATATTAAACCGGTCCAAGCTTATTTAATATTATTAAATCGCACTCGCACTTACACCGACACCCGCACCCAAGCCAAGCTGGCAGGACGGGCTAGCGGCGGCTCCCGCGTGTGTGGAGTATTAGGTCAATCCATGGGAGAGAGAGAGAGAACAGAATATAAAACTAGTTATTAAATTCGGAGGGGGGATCTTTCTATATATAGAAAGATTCGTACTCCTTCGAAAAGGTGCGAGCCAAAAGCACCTTGAGGAAGGGTCGCAACCGTTAGAATTTAAATTTAAACTTGCCACGCTTCTAGTTCAAATTGCGTCCAAAAATTTAATACTAAACTGGCCCAAGCCTATTTAATATTATTAAATCGCATCTACACCAACTGGATGGGCGACAACAGCCACGCGTGGAGTATTGAGTCAACCCATAAGTTCCAATGGAACTTCCCTTCTATAAAAGTGGAGTGCCCCTTGGGGCCCAAATCTTCTCCAAATCTAGGCTTTATATACTCATCAATTTTTCCATAGACAATCAATGTGGGATAAGCCTTTAGTTTCACTCAATAACCATACTTATGATACCTACTTTGTGTTGACTCAAGGTTGATCCCCATATTGATTTTGATGATAACTAAATCTGGTATTAATTTACTAATGTATTTGTTTAGTGTGCAGATTAATAAAGTTTATAATTTAGATTTAAAGTTCAACTTAAGGTTTAATACATGTCAAAGTGAATGCACAACAAGTTAAGATCAAGCAATACGCCCTAAGAGTTATGCAAAGTACTAAAACAAAACAATGACACCTATTTCAACTTCAAACAAATGATTTGCATTCGAATAGATTAAAGGTGTTTAAATATAGATTTCATCAAGCGTGCAAAGATCAATTGAAAATGACTTGATTAAAGAAGTTCAAAGAGAAAATTCATCTTAATTGCATAGTCTCTGCAAAGAATTCCAGTGAAGATTTCATTCTGGATATGAAGAGTTAATGAAGATGATATATACTCGGAGAAAATGAAAGTGTTCAAAAGTAGACTTTATTAAGCTTATAAAAGTCTTATTGAAGTGATCCTAAAGAAGAAAAAAGAATTAATAGTAAAGAGAAGAGAACGGCAATGAGGCATCTTGAAGCTCAGCAATGAAAGAAATAGCTCGGCAATAAAAGAGAGAACTCAGCAATGAAGAAAAAGAACTCTGCAATAATGGAATGAAGTTCTGACAATTTTGAAACTAAGAAAAGATGATTATCAAATGATGAATTCATTCCAAATTCAATAGAGAATAACTTTGGTGAATTGAAGATTTTGATTAATCATCATACCCCAAAGAAAAAACTCCTTAAAGATCTCATAATATTACTGAAACTGAACTTGATCATTAGAAGAGAGAATGTAGATTTCTGGGCAATGTGTCAACACATGAAAATGAAGAGTTGACACATAAAGACAGAAGCAAGATCTTTGAGCAATGTGTCGACACAGGAAAGTGAAGAGTCGACACATGAAGACATAAGCAAGATTTTTGGGCAATATGTCGATACATGAAAATGAAGAGTCGACACATGAAAACAGAAGCCAAAAGTTTGAAGACAGAATGATCAAGTGTCGACACATGGAGACAGTGGACAACATTTAAAAAATGCAAACCAGATGTGTCAACACATGAAGGCAAGTGTCGACACCTGGGAAATAACAGCTAGTTTTTCTAACATTATAACGGACTGGACTTGCATTAAATGAGCCCCAACAACCTCCAACGGACAAAATCAATACATGAATTTATATATAAGCTTCCAACTGCATTTATAAACAAGAGATACAAGAAAACAAGTACCACTGACTGATCAAACTGAAAAATCTAAATATTCCTCTTGTTTTCATTGACTGAGCTTTTATTTTTCTATCCACTCTTGTTAGAGAGTTTATATTTCATTTGTATAACTTCATACACCTATAAATGAGAGTTTGAGAATTATCTTGTAGAAAAAAAAAAAAAAAAAAAACTCTTGTAAGTTGGAGTGGATCTTGGACAAAACCACTTGCTAGCTGGAAGAACTTGGGAAGAAGTTTTTGTGTAAAAGTGAGCTGAGCACTTAGTAAATTAGCATCCATTTTGTAATTGGAGATTGCATAATGGAGGAAGACTTCAAGAGAATCTTGGGGTGAGGACGTAGACCATGAATTATGGTTGAACCTTGGTAATTCTTGGTGTGCCTTCTATTGCTCTGTTTTCATTTCTCTTTTGATTACATTGCATTATATATATATATATATATATATATCTTGATCACTGTTCTATTGACTAGATTAATTTTAATTGGCATTAATTTTCAAAAAACCCAATTCACCCCCCCTCTTGGGTTGCCTTTTGGGCCAACACTTTGGAGGTCATTATCTCATTCAAACCTCCATGGATTTGAGCAAGTAGATGCTTGTTCTTCATCTCCTCATAAAGAATAACACAAAATACCGTGGACCCATTAACAAGGACATATGGGTTCCACCTTAAAATTAGTTCAAAGTTGGTGTGTCACACCAAATATTCCAACATAAGGAATATGCAACACGAAGGATATATTTAGGGGCGGACCTACCGAAGGCCGAGGTAGGCAGCCGCCCCCCCCCCTGAAATTTGAAAAAAAAAAATTTTTTTACCTGACCTATTTTATTTTTGCCTTAACTCGTTTACTCGCCCCGGCCCAGGTACCATTCAATCCCTATTTTTGTCCTCGCCCATTTCCCCTCACTTAATTCCTGCTCAGTGCGCTCACCCAGTCGAGAGACCGAGAGGCGAGATTTAACAATGCCCGGCTACCTCACAATCGACGACGACGAATCGATAACCACGACGAGTAATCAACCTCACTCCATCTCTCTTGTAAGCTCTCTTTCTCTCTCTCTCTCTCTCTCTCTGTCTGCCTCAATATATTTACACTCCATCAGAAAGGTGCAAAGATAATGATGACTTGCCTTCTACTTAGCCAAATTATGCTGTCAATATAGAGGCAAAATTTTTTTTCTGTTTTTGGTTTCCAACTATTGTCTTGAACTTACCAGTTCAAATCATCTATTTAGATAACATGTGATTAAGATTTTATTTATTTATTTATTTTTCCATGTAATAGCCGTCATGTTCTAGAGAACTTTTTATATTCTATGCAATCTCAATCTTCAACTCATCGCTTATAAATATGTGTTCTGGCATGTATATTTATGTAATAATGGTATATTTTTGTATGTATGCAAAGTTACAATACATACAGAGAGAGATTGATTTTGACTCCTAGGTAATTTTGTATTTATGATTACAAAGAAGAATTTGTTATTGTAAAGTAGGATGGGCACCGAACTTCCCATGAAGGCCATGAGAAAGGTACACATTTATTTGGTCATTCGTTTAGTCATCAAGAAAAAGAAGAAAAAAAAAGAAAGACTATTCTTTGAGGTTTACAAAGTGTAGGGTTTGAATTTTTAAAATCTTTTGTGGTGGCAGTAAAATTGGGTCTTATTGCCAATTGGCAGATCTTGAGTGGTCATTGCACAAGTTCACTGCTAGATTTTTCTTTTATTTTTTCTATAAAAGCAATAGGATTTTTTTTTCCTAGCAATAGAAGCGATTGTACTTCCCAATGAATGTCTCTTTCATGGTAATTTCCTATGTCTAAAATTGTTTTGTATAAGATTGTGCAATTTGTCTACTTCCAAATCAATCTTAGGTGGCTATGGCTCTATAATTGGCATGGATTAAGATTTTGATGCTCAAAATTCATGTATAATTAAAATTTTGTATATAAAATTGATTAGGCATTCATTTTCAATTCAATTATCTATTTATATGGTAGTTTTTATTTTATTTTATAGCTAACGGAGCATTTATATTATGGACATAATTACTTTTTCAAAGATAAGCTACAAACATAATAATCATCTCCATTGATTTTGTATCAAACGTATATTTTTTATGCTCGATTGTAGGTAATAAATATCGATACAAAACATTGTAGGTATCTCATTTAGCTATGAAATATTCTACCCACGTTTCATTTATGATTAAATATGGAAACAAATTTTTTATTGTTTCACTTTGTGGAAATGCAAGATAGGATCTTATATTCCTTTTTTGGAGTGTCCTAATTATCTCTATTGGATATATATTTTTATGTTTAATACACTAATACTAGACCAAAAAGAACACGAAAATAATTAAGTGCAGGTGCATAATTGGCAGCAAAGTATAAGGGCAGTTTCTCACATTAGTTCTTATTGTAGAACTAAGTAATTGTCACATTCTATTTTTTAATCCTTCAATCATAAACTGTAGGTGCATAATTAGCTGCAAAAGGAGAAGAATCTGGTCATTCTGGTGAACGTGGAAAATTTTTCAAATACTATCGGGTCCTTTGTTGGCCCAAAAGGCAACCCAAGAGGGGGGTGAATTGGATTTTTCAAAATTAATAAAATTAAGATTAATTAAAAACTAATTTAATCAATAGAATAGTAATTCAAGATAGATTAAATACAATGTAATCAATAAAGAAATAAAAACAGAGTAAGAGAAGGCACACCAAGAATTATCGAGATTCAACCACAATTTGTGGTCTACGTACTCACCCCAAGATCCCCTTGAAGCTTTCTTCCACTATGCAATCTCTAATTACAAAATGGGTGCTGATTTCTCAAGTGCTCAACTCACTTTTACACAAGAACTTCTTCTCAAATTCTTCCAGTTACCAAGTGGTTTTGTCCAAGATCCACTTCAACTTACAAGAGTTTTTCTTTTACAAGAGAACTCTCAAACCCTCACTTACAAGTGTATGAAAGTTAAACAAACGAAATACAAACTCTGTATCAAGAGTGGATAGGAAAATAATAACTCGCTGTAAGCACCCCATTTTTGCCCACTCGGCAATCTCCGGCCCGACCGGATTCAGTTTCCAACATCACAACACATGCAAGCTCAAGATGAGCCTTTCAATCTCTAATCCAATCAACTGGTCGCTTCTCGGGTCCACAAGGATCCGCTGGAGTCTTAAGCACCATTATTCCAGGCAGTTTTTCGGACCGGGCGGTCCTGAAAACCAACGTCATCTAGGTAGTTTCCCGAGATCGGGCGATCTCGGAGACCAACACCTCATCAAATTCCAGACGGTTCACTTATGGCGTCTGCTAGCCCGCCAACGTAGAATGTCCGTCATTTGGTAGTTCTCAGAGACCAGGCGTTCTCGGAGACCAACACCGCACTTCCAGGTAGCTTTCTAGGACCAAGCGTTTTTAGGAACCAACACCACCCCTACAGGTAGCTCTCAAAGAACGGGCGTTCTTGGAGACCAACACCGCATAGGTAGTTTTCCAAGACCGGGCGGTCTCGAAAACTAACACTTAGGTCAACACCGGCGCCTGCTAGCCCGACTCGGTGAAAAATGACCAAACCTACCCCTTGAGCCTCCAGACACGTTTTGGGAAAGTTCAAAATCCCTTAAAACGATAAATCCATCCTTCCATAATGTTGTCAAACCATCAGGCGTCGCCCGCACGCCATTTGGTCCAAATCCGGTACTATTCCGGCCCACTCCGGTCAAAATGACCGTTTTGCCCCTAAGCGACTCAGCAGGACACAAACCCCGCTGAATGACAACAGATTCTCTCAAAACCATTCCTGAATAGCCCTATACGCCTGACACAATATACCAGACCATTCCTGACTATTTCCAGCCAACACCGGTCAAAATGACTGTTTTGCCCCTAGAAGCCCAAAATGCCCTGAAACAGCACCGGCCTTGGGATTTTGAGCGAGGGTTTCACCACGCGCCCTTGTTTAACCCAAGGAACACCCTACGACACTAAGCTCACACAACGCGATAAAAGTTCCCTGGAGCGTCTCACAGACGTTCCGCCTAAATTGTCTTTTCCCCCGATTCCCTGATTATATCGCACCGTCAACCAATTTGAGAAATGCGTAAATCAGAGAATTCTCGAAAGCTCGTCCATAGATCTTTCCATCAATATGGTTCGATCAAATAGATCGCCTCTCGAAGCCCTCTATCATATGGTGCGGAAGCTATAACTTTCAGCAACCCCTGGAGCGTCTCACAGATGCTCCGTCAAGGTTGACTTTTTCTCCGATACCCTAATCAAAACGCAGCGGCAAACGACTTGAGAAATGCGTAAATTTGGGAATTCCAGAAAGTATTTCCAGAATACTTTCCATCGGAATGGTCCGATCGAATAGATCGTTTCTCGAAGGCCTCGATCACACGAAATGAAAACAGCCACTTTCAAACACCCACGGAGCGTATCACAGACGCTCCACAAAAGCGTCCTTTTTGGCACACTTCTCAAGACGATATCACTCACCTCCAAACATAATTCAAACTTTTCGAAAACATGAAAGTTCATCGGAAGCACTAGGAGAACATCCCGAGTGCGACCGATTCCCCTAGAACCTTCCTTATTGGCTCAATTATCGAGGTAAAGTTTGGACGAACTTTCCCGGTGATGGAGCTTATGCTACATGCGCTCAAATTTTGATCAGATCGACTGACTTTCGATCAACGGTCAAGATTTAACCAGTACACAGGGTGCCATGTGTGATTCTGGCAATGGAACAGTACCTGCGCATGTACTACATGCGCAAGGCCAAACTTTGGCCATGCGTATGTAGCACATGCGCAAGGCCTGTTCCAGATTGACTATAAATAGAGGCCTCCCCCCTTGCATATTCCAGGTCTGAAATTGATACAAAACTTTGCTGAAATCACTCTAGAAACTCGAATCTCTACATATATTCCTCCCTTCCAACACTTAGGCTAGATTCTACCCCTCCTAAGCCTATACACTCCACATACAAGGCCTCATACACACTTACACACTCCACTCTAGCCTCTCAAGCCCTTTTGAAGTCACTCAAGCTCCAATCAAGACATTCATTGAAGACTACAAGAGTGTTTAAGGCAAAAGGTGGTATCCTTTTATATTTATGCTCTCCCCCACTCTTCTCTTCTCTCTCCTAGTCTACTTAGGCTATTCTCTATGTTACTCCCCATCTTCAACCCCCCTTTCTTGCATGCTTGAGCCAAAAGGGCTCCTAGATCATGCCTAGAGGAAAGCAAGTGAGAGCCACCGTGTAGGAGGGCCTCTCACTAGCCTACTTTAACATGGTATGGCCTAAGAGCCCCTTATTTATGTGGTGAAGCCTAAAAACCTTGTATGTGAATCATGACCCCTTGCATATTATTATTTTGATCATGTCTTGTATGCTTGGCTTCATTTTATGTTTATTGCCATATCCCACAATGCTTGCATTGCTCTTAATTTCATGACATTTTCAAGTTCTACATGTCCTTCAAAAATTGTTCCAAGAGTTAGCCCCTTGAAGTTTAGAATGAGACTTTAGGAGTCATGCCTTAGAAAATCCCTCTCAACCCCCTAATTCATCCTTTTGCATCATTGCATTGCAACTCGCATAAAAGTTGCCTTCAAACTCTCTAATTTTCAAGATTTCTATTCTATCAAAGTTAGTGGTTACAATGGCCCCAAGGAACCCTCTCTTGAGTGGTCTCCCTTTATATTGGCCATAGGAACCCTAAATTGTTAGAATGGTTCCCTTTTCTCTTTATGCTTGCCTTAGAATGATGTTCAAACTCTTTGAATTCTATGGTTTCTATTCTCTTAAGTTTAGTGGTTGGAATGGCCCCATGGAACCCTCTCTTGAGTGGTCTCCCTTTTGTTGGCCATATAAACCCTCTCTTGATGGAATGGTTCCCTTGAAAAATAGTTTTTAAAATCCTTCTCCAAAGATAATTTCAAAAATACATTCTCTCCATCTTTGCAGTAAAAATGATTTTTCAAAAATTGTCATCATTATGTTAATTTTTGACCTCTTGTACTCTTGTCAAGATAGTGGTTATAATGGCCATAAGGAAACCTTCCTTGGAATGGTCTCCAATCACCATCATATAAACCACACTCTTGGTTAGAGTCAAAATTTTCATGGAAATGATCTTCAAAAAGATTGCCAACCAAAGTCTATGGCCTAACATGTTGTGTTTTCCAAAACTCTTTCCAAAAATGCACCAAACCACACTTCAACAGCATTTTTCAATCCAACCCTAGGTTAACTTGACCCTAGTTACCAAACCCTAGGTTAACTTAACCCTAGTTATCTAACCCTAGGTTAACTTGACCCTAGTTACCAAACTTTAGGTTAACTTGACCCTAGTTACCTCACCTTAGGCTAACTTAACCCTAGTTAGTTAACCCTAAGTCTTCTTAACCTTAGGTCAACCTAACCTAAGTTACTTGACCTTAGGTTCCCCTTAACCCTAGGCTAACCCAACCAAGGTTAATACACTTCAAGGTTCCAACTCTTGAATCCTTTTTTCAAATGATCATTCAAACTTTCAAATTATCCTCATAACCTATTTTTCCAAAACCTCCAACTCTCATGATTTCTAAAAAACCAACTCCATAAACTCTTTAAATGTCCTTACACTCCATCTTCAAGACATTTTCAAAAAAATGCTTTCAAAAGGCCACAAACCTAAGGTGTCCCTAGCCGCCTCATGGTTAGGGATTCCAAGGACAAGTGATAAATCAAGATCAACCTCTAAGGTTGTCCATATTAAGATTTCAAACACTTAGCCATTTCCAAAAAACCACTTTCAAAAACTAATTCATCAAAACATTCTAAAGTCATGCCTCCTAGGTTTTCAAAACAAGACTTCAAAAAACATTTCAAATTCTCTTGGATCAAACCAAAGCATTTTTGCAAAACTCCCTTAAATTGATCTAAAAACATTTTCAAAATACTCCACCATCCAATTTCAAGTCAAAACTTCTAAGACCACAAAGAGTCTTCAACTTTCAAGACCACAAAGTGTCTTAAACTTTTTCAAAGACCTCAAAGTGTCTTAAACTTTTCTAAAGACCCCAAAGTGTCTTCAAACCTTCCAAAGGCCCTAATGCATTTATTTTCCATCGGGCTCTTGCCCGAACTACGAATGACCTGATTCTCGCCAAATGAGATACGTAGGCAACCTAAAATGGTGCAGTCATAACTTTTATTTCAACCCCAATTCCTTTTTAAAAAATTCCAATCTATTCAAGTTTCTATTCCAAACTCTTTCAAAACCTCCATTATTTTCAAACTTTTTCCAAAAACATGCATCATCCATCCGAAAAGTGATGACTAAACTCCGTTTTTCTAAAATGGATATTAAGTGGACAATGGTAACCGGTTATTCTAGTGAGTGAACAAAGGGTGATTAGACATGTAGGTATCGAAAGGGCGAGGTAGGGTGATGATCTTAGGATATCTTCCCTACATGTAACCAACCCCCGAACTTTAGATTTCTATTTTCGAAAGACCAAAATAGAATTATTTTCAAAAAGGGTTTAAACATTTCAAGAGGTTGCCAAACAACCTAATTTCCTAAAAACTCTCTCTTGAGGGAGTTTTCAAAAACTCTAAGTTTAATCTTCGAATTAACGCTTAGTTCTAGGTGCCCTAACTCACCTTCATCAAGTTAGGTGGCGACTCCTATTTTTCTAAAGAGCCCTTAGTCAAATCAATTTTCAAACCTAGTCCCACTTGCCCTTCTAGGGGGACAAGTTCTAGTGACAGAGTTTCGTGTTTTAGGGTCTCCGAGTCGAAAGGACTTTGGACACCCAAAAATCGGGCCACGACACTCACGAAGTGCCAATTTGAAGACAAAAAAAATGTTCAGATTTTTCAGCTCAATCAGTGAGTGGATGTTGTTTTTCTTGTATCTCCTCTTGTATAAATAAAGTTTGAAACTTGTATATAAACCCTTATAGTAATTTTGTCTGTTAGGGGTTGTTAGGGGTTCATTTAATGCAAGTTCAGTCCGTTATAACGTTAGAAAAATTAGTCGTTAGTCCCAAGTGTCGACACTTGGCTTCATGTGTCAACACATTCAGTTTGCATTTTTCAAATGTTGTCCACTGTCTCCATATGTCGACACATCAACCACTTGTGTCGACACTTGATCATGCTGTCTTTAAACTTTGATCTCTATCCTCATGTGTCGACTTTTCATTTTCATGTGTCGACAGATTATCCAGAAATCTTCATTCATCCTCCTTTAATCAAGTTCAGCTTTAACAATACTGTAAGATCTTCAAAGAGTCTTCTCTGTGGGGTATTATAATAGATTGAGATCTTCAATCCATCAAAGTTGTCTTCCATTCAATTTGGATTGAATTTCCTTCTTGATAGTCATATCTTCTTTGTTGCCAAGCTACCAGAACTCCTTTCCATTAATGCCAAGCTCTTTTTCCTTATTGTCGAGCTCTTTCCATCTACTGCTTATGACTTTCTCCTCCATGTAGAGCTTTATATTCATTATGCTTCATTGTCGAGCTCTTCTTTTTGCTACTAATCCTTCTTTCTTCTTTAGGATCACTTCAATGAGTCTTTTATAAACTTAATGAAGTCTACTCTTGAACATCTTCAATTTCTTGGAACACTTATCATTTTCATTGACTCTTCACATCCCAGATGAAGTCATTACTTGGATTCTTTGTAGAGATTTTGCAATTATGATGAATTCCCTTTTCAAACACATTCAATCTCTTCGGAATCAAGTTATCTTCAATTAGTCTTTGCACACTTGATGAAGTCTTCTTTTGAACACCTTCAATATCTTCGAATGCAAGCAATTGGTTTGAAGTTTGAATATGTGTCATTGTTCAGTTTTGGTGCATTGCATGACTCTTAGAGTGCATTGCTTGACTTGGCTAGTTGTGCATCTACTTTGACATGTATTAGATTTTAAGTCAAAACCTTTAAGTCTAAATTACAATCTTTATTAATCTGCATACTAAGTAAATGTATTAGTAAAATAACACAAGGTTTAGTTATTATCAAAATCAATATGGGGATTAATCTTGAGTCAACATCCTTTGCCCTGGGGAATATGTGAGTGCCATTGCTTAAATTGCAAATACACTTGCACAGATGTATAAACAAACAAATGCACAGATGCACAGACAAATGCACAAATGCACTTGGAGTTGGAGACTTAACTGCTTAAACGCACTAGTTATTTTTGTTGTGATGTACATGTTGTGGTACACTTGCACAGTTGCACATACAAATACATAGATGCACATGTTCTTAGTTTTTGCTTGACTTGATAACTTGACAGTTACGAACATATACACATTTATTTTGACACAGTTATGGAAAAATACTTTAAAAAAAGAATACATGAAGAATTAATTGCCGAAGACCAAAGAACAAGATCCTTCAGTGGGAATCAATTTGCCAGTGGTTCTAATAATGAACAAATTGAATCAAATGTGTATAGATCAATCTATATGACCTTTCAGCAAACCCTGGGTTAAGAAAAAGCCTACATGCTTATGATGCTAATGATAGAGAGAGAGCTCAAAGAGCATACTTGCAAAAAGGCCCTTGTCAAGATCGAAATCATGTTTTCCCTTGGAGAGATTTTGGAAATGAAGACGTAGATTTATACCTGCATGGTTCAATGAACATGGTAGTTGGTTGGAGTATAGCATAGCAAAAGATACTGTATTTTGTTTGTGTTATTATCTTTTTAAGCCTAAATGTGGTCACCAAAGTGGTGGTGATCAATTTGTTGGTAAGGGGTTCAAGAATTGGAAATAAAAAATAAAAAAAACTAGATGTGCATGTTGGAGACCATAGTAGCATACACACAAAATGTTTGAGGGCTTGTGAAGATCTAATGAATGTAAGCCAACACATTGAAGTGTGTTTGTCTAATTAATTCGATCAAGCTCGAGTTGATTATCACACTCGCTTGACTGCATCAGTTGATTGTATTAGGTTTCTCTTATGTTAAGGATTGACTTTTCGTGGTCACGATGAATTTGAGAAATCAACAAATGAAGGAAACTTTCTTGAATTGCTACACTTTATTTCCAACCACAACGAGGACATCAAAAGAGTTGTGTTGAAAAATGCTCCTGAAAATCTCAAAATGATATCATCCAAAATTCAAAAAGATATTGTGAATGCAGTTGCAATTGAGACCACAAGGCTATCCTGAAAGATGTTGGAGATTAATTATTCTCTATTTTAGTTGATGAGGCCTGTGACATTTCAGTGAAAGAACAAATGGCAGTTGTTTTATGTTACATGAACAAAAATAGGTGTATCATTGAGCACTTTCTTGACATTGTACATGTTGGGGATATTACTGCCTTATCATTTAAGGCATCTATTGAGTCTCTTTTTGCCAAACATGGATTGAGTATGTCAAGTTTGCATGGTCAAGGTTATGATGGAATTAACAATAAGCAAGGTGAATTCAATGGCCTAAAAAGTTTGATTAAGTTGGATAATAAATCAGTTTTTTATATCCATTGCTTTGCGCATCAACTTCAATTGACACTTCTAGCAGTTGTCAAAAAACACAACAAGATTAGTTTATTCTTTAAGTTAGTTACAAGTTTGTCAAATATTACGAGGGCCTCATGTAAACGTAGGGACATGCTTCGAGAGAAACAATTTCAAAATGTCATTGAACAAATTAGTAATAGGGAAATTATGACTGGGCGAGGTTTGAATTAAGAAGCAACATTGAAAAGAACAAGAGACACACGTTAGAGTTCACATTATACTACACTTTTGAGTGTAATCTCCTCAATGATTGATGTTCTTGAGGTTGTTAAAAAGGAGGGCACACTTTCAGAACAAATGGCCCAAGCAACTAGTTTATTGGATGCCATCCAATCTTTTGAATTTGCATTCTAGTTGCACTTAATGAAAGTAGTCTTGGGAATTACAAACAAGTTGTTATAGTTATTACAAAAGAAAGATCAAGATATTGTAAATGTTATGACTTGTGTCAAGATATTCGAGCAACGTTTACAGAAATTGAGAGATGGTGGATAGGAATCTTTGATGAATCAAGTTTCTTTGTTTTGTGATAAACATGAGATAATTACTCTAAACATGGATGACTTGTTTGTACTTCGTGGAAAATCACATCGCAATCCTCAAGAAACTACACATCTTCACCATTATTGTGTTGAGTTATTTTACACGATGATAAATACGCAACTTCAAGAGTTGAATAACCGTTTTAATGAGGTGAATATAGAGTTGTTAACGTGTATGGCATCTCTTAATCCAAGCAACTCATTCTCTAATTTTGATAAGAGTAAGTTGCTTCGATTTGCTGAGTTTTATCCTAATAATTTTTCTCCACTTGAGCTTATGATACTTGATTATCAACTTCAGACCTATATTCTAGATGTAAGCTCGAATGATCAATTTTCAGAAGTGATAGGGATTGATGGACTTGCTCAAAAGTTAGTTCAAACGAAAAAAGATAGTGTCTACCTGTCGTGCCCAGATTTTTCACACTCGAGGAATACACACACAAGCGAAAAAAATACTGTACTCTCTCGTTAGAACTCATCCTCCTAGAAGAATGAGTGCGACTAGGTTTGAATTAAAAATTGATTTGAATAAAGGACTTTTGAAAAATAATTCGGAGTCGCCTCCTAACTTGATTAAGGTGAGTTAGGTTACCTAAAACTAAGCACAATCCGAGAATTACACTTAGGGTTTTTGAAAACGATTTTGAAAATACTTTCTTAACAGAGAGTTTTTAAGAAAAGAGATTGTTTGGCAATCTTTGAAAAATATTTAAGACCTTTTTTTTTTAAATAACTCCATTTTGGTCTTTCGAAAACAGTGTTCTAGGTCCGGAGGTTGGTCATGTGTAGGAAAGACACACTAAGCCATCACCTTACTCCGCCCTTGCGGTACCTACATGTCTATTCACCCGAGAATCACTCATTAAAGTCTTTAATTAATAAATGTCCAATACTATCCACTTTGAAAAAAAATTTCAGAAAGGAATTGACATGATGCATGATATGCAAGTGCAATGGAAAGATTTAATTTGGAAATAGATTTGAAAAAGAAAATTTTGATTTGATTTTGAAAATAGATTTTGAAGAGACTTAACTTGATTCTTGAAATGGATTTGAAAATATAGATTTGAAAGAAATATTTGATTTTGAAAATTGATTTGAAAAGAAGAATTGAACCTCAAAATTGGAAATAAAGTTTTGGAAATTGAAATTGAAGATTTGAAAACAGATTTTTGGAATTAGAAGTTTGAAAAAGGTTATGACTGCACCCGTGAGGGTTGCCTACGTATCCATTTTTGGGAATCAAGTCAGTCATAATTTGGACAAGAGTCCGATTGAAAATAGAAAGGTTTGATTTGAAAAAGAGTTTTTTATTTGAAAAATGGTTCGATTTGAACTTAAAATAGAATATTAGAATTTGAAATTTGGAGTTGAAAATATTAAACTTTGATTTGGAAAGATAGAACTTGGAAGAAGGATTTGCACTTGTTTTGGAGAGATTAAGATTTAAAAAACCTAAACTTAAGAAAGGTAGGATTTAGGATGGACTTGAGATTAAGAAAGATTTGACTTGACTTGGAAGGGTTTTAGAAAATATTTGACTCGAATATTGGACTTCGAAGATTAGGGAAAGATTGAATTTAGGAAAGGCTCGAATTAGGAAAGTTTCAAAATAAGTAAGTTCTGTTTTATGAAAGTTTCATTTTAGAGAAAGTTTTGAAATAGGAAAGGTTTCGATTTAAGAAAGATTTGGAATTTGAAAAGTTTAAAATTTAGAAAGTTTCGAATTTAGAAAGTTTTGACTTAAGAAATATTCAAATTTAGAAAGTTTTAACTTAAGAAAGTTTCGGATTTGGAAAGGTTTGAAATTTAGAAAGTTAGAATTTTAGAAAGATTCAAAGCTCGAGTTTTAGAAACTCTTAAAATTAAGAAAGGTTTGAGTTTAAGTAAGATTTAAAAATTTAGATTTGGAAAGTTGTGATTTGGAAATGTGTGAAATTAGGACTGGGTTGAATTAGGAAAGATTTGAAAGTTGAAGTTTTGAAAACTTAAAGTTTATGAAGGTACGAGATTAGGAAGGATTTGAATTAGGAAAGATTTAGATTAGGAAGGATTGGGATTCCTATTTTCTAAAACAAAAGATTGGATTTTGTTTCTAAAAAGAGATGTTTTGATTTTGTTTCGAAAGACGGAGGATGGGATCTAGTTTCCTAAATGGGGGAATTGGATTTGGTTTTCTAAAACAGAGGATTTGATTTGGCATGAAATTGGAAAGATGAAGTTTTGGAAATCCTAGATTTTGAAGTAGAAAATAGGTTTTGGAAATATATAGTTTTGATGTAGAAAATAGGATTTGGAAACCTAAAATTTGAGGCCAAAATAGGGAATTTGAAATCAGGTTTTTGGGAAGGAAAATTAGGGTTTCTTAATTGTTGCATATAGGGCTTGACTTGGGTTCCAAGATAAAGAGTTTTTGAAAAGTAGAATTTTTAGAAAGGAAGATTTTTTGAAGGAGATCTTAAAAAGGAGTTTTTAGAAAGTGAATTTTGAAAATAGAGATTTTGGAAAGAGATTTTTTAGAAAAAGTTTTTAGGAAAGCGTTTTAAAAATAGATTTTTGAAAGGAATTTTTAGAAAACAATTTTGGAAATGAATTTTGAAAAGGAGATTGGAGAGAATTTTTAGAAAATGTATTGGAAAAGAGATTTTTTAGAAATAAAGATTTGAAAGAGAGTTTTTAGAAAATCCATAAAAATATATCATTTTCCTAAAGCGATTCTAACCACAAGAAAGTTATAACCACTTTAAAATAGTAGTTTTAAAAACAACAAGTATTTAAAAATATGGACTACATTGGTCACTTTAAATGTAACATTTTTCTAAAGCAACCCTAGCTATGGAAAGGCTAGAACCACCTTAGGTTTGTGATTTTGAAAATAAGTTTTGAAGAAGAAAATTTTAATGCAAGTTTGAAAACAATTTGAAAAACGAATTTTGGAAGAATGCAAGATCATGATATGCACGATATAAGTTGGAGTCGTGAACATACAAGGTTAAAGGCTTCACCACATAATCAAGGGGGCCGAACCTACTTGGTCTTCGGTTAGACTAAGAGAAATCTCCCGACACGGTGACCTTCAATAGCCTAATCCTGCACATGGACCGAAAAGTCCCTTGTTTCAAGCATGCAAGAAATTGGGGGAAAGAAGATAGAGGATTAAAATAGAAGAAAACCCAAGTGGATTAGAAGAGAGAAGAGAGAGGGGGGAAATTGCTTAAACCTAAAAAGAAAGCCTATCTTGCGTCTTCTTTTATTTTCTTTGTTTCGCTTGCTTTGTTTTTCTTGCTTTGCTTTAGTCTTCGCTTCAATCTTCGTCTTGATCTTTGAGTGCCCTCTTGGATCTTCAAAAACTTCAAAGTTGCAGCACTTTAAGTCTTCAATGGAGGCTTTGGAGGCTAATGTAGGAGTGTATAGGGGTGTATGTGAGTGTATGAAGCTAGGGTTTAGGGAGAACCTAAAGAAAACTAGGGTTTAGGGAGGCTACGAGCTCTGTATATCGAAGAGGAGAGTTTTTAGATTGAGTTTTTGGACCCTTTTCATGCTTGAGGAGGCTCTGTATTTATAGACAGAGGATTGACCTAGTGCTTGTTGCAGTGGCGCCAGGTAAAAGATTACATTCGGCGCCACTACTAGTGGCGCCAGGCCATTTTTTGGCTTGGTGCCACTACTGGTAGCGCCAGCCAATTAGGAAATGTTTAAGGTCAGCAAGCAACGTATCTTCAAAAGATTTGGGCGCCTGTACTAGTGACTACCATGCAATCTTTAGCTTGGCTTCACTAGGAGTGACTCTGGAAAGTCCGGGAATGATTTGAAGGGGCCGGGAATGGGCCGGAAGGCCGGAAAGGGACAAGAACCCTTAGAACAGTGTCTCGGGGGTAATAGACTTGAAAAATGATAATAGGATTTATTGGAAAGGTTGATCGGGCCATTAGGGGCAAAACGGTCAATCGGGCCGGAAAGCTGCCAGGATGGACTCGAAATATCCCCGAAGAAGACTCGAGCTTTGGGAACATTACTCAGAATACCCCAAGAGGTTCCCGGTTTGATACCTAGAACCGGTGTGGTTGGAAGAGGCGACCGGCCCACCAAGGGCAAAACGGTCATTTTGCACTAAATTTGCCGGAACTGACTCGAATGATCCAAAAAGATAATGGAAGGTCGGGAATACTATAAGAAGCATTCTTGGGAGGTTACCGGTTTAATACCCAAAGCCAGTATAGTTCCCGGGGCGTTCGAATGCTTAGGAGCAAAATGGTCATCTTAACCGGAATGTCACAGAATTGGCCCGAAACTTACTAGAAGGCACCTAATCATGCTAAATTGTTTTTAAGACAATCTTGGCAGGGTGGACTTACCGTTCTGAGGACTTAGGTACTTTCTCAAGAATGTGCCAGAAATGGCCCTATGGGTAGTTTGGTCATTTTTCACCAAAGTAGGCCAGCAAGCACTGGTGTTGACCTAGGTTTTGAGTGTTTCCGCCACTCTGATGGCGGTCCTGTGATATAGGGGTTTATTGGCAATTCCCTATATCGACCGATGTTTACAAGTATTTTCATTACTTTAGCGGGTCGCAATCATTCTAGAGACTGTCTAATCTCTGGAAGCTTCTAGGTGGACTTAGTGCCTGAAGAATTAACTTTCTCGAAAGACGTGCCAAAACTGACATTTCTGCATTGGTGGGCTAGTAGGCGCCAAAGGTGAACCGTTCTACCATCTCGGAGACTTGGGATCTCGTCCCGGTCGACGGGTTTGAAGGGACTTACCATTCCAAAGAGTTTTTTCATAAACGTGTCTGATTGGATCATCTTACCACCTCGAGAAATCAACTTTCTCGAAAGGTGTGCCAAAGTGGATTTGGAATTGGAATTGGAATTGGATTGGAAAAGGGGGCATACAGCCTTTGAGAAGACGTGCCCATTGAAATTGGACCGAACAATGCCCTCAATGGCATTTTAGTCATTTTGCCTCTATTTGAGCCCAAAGGGCCCGCGAAGCAATTGAGTGACAGGATTAGACTTGAAAAATTGAGTTGACTCAGAATATATCCATATTGACTTGAATACAAGTCTGGACAGACTGGAGACTGTCGAGCGGGCAAAAATGGGGTGCTTACACTACCCATTAGTCTATTTGCTTGTAAAGTTGGCATTGATTTTATCGGTTGCAACTACATCGGTTGAAAGAGCTTTTTCTGCAATGAAGATTATCAAGACTCTATTACGCAAGCGGATGAGAGATTAGTAGATGAATGATTGCTTGGTGTCATACATTGAAAATGATATATTCAAAATCGTAGACAATGAAGCTATTTTACAAAGATTTCAAAATATGAAACAACGAAAAGGATTGTTGTAATTTGTCATCTACTTTTATTTAAACATTATTTTGTGTAAGAAACATTTGATATTAATATATAGAATCTTAAATGTTATCGTATCCGTTGCATTATCTTAGAATTAATTATCTTACTTATAAAAAAATTTCACCCCTCACCCCCCCCCCCCCCCCCCCCCCCCCCCGGAAAAAAAATTCTTGGGTCCGGATATATTTAGCCCTCTTTCGTGTCCTAGTTTTTCTCCATCGATCGGTTTAAAAAGCTATAGGTTTTGAAGGCAGGCTGGCTATGCTGGGGTGTGGTCTTTCAGCTTCGTGGAGTCAATTGACCTCAAAAAGCATGTCAAGGTGCCCAAGACCAAAATGATCATTTTGTTCTAAAAATTGCGCGCCAAAAGGGAAAACCGTGGTACTTACATTAACACTTTAGGTGTAAGATCGTTTTATTAACAAATACTTCTCCTCGGCTATTTTCTGCATGTCGAACCTCCTAAGCATCATATTCATCATTGTTCTATCTTGATTGGAAACAATAGACCTTCTAACCATCCCATGATACAGAAACCAAACTTGGCTAACCTAAGTTATCCTCCTTTTGACTTACTACGTCAAGATGGTCTTTAAATTTGCTACACAAAAACTTGAGAATATTATTTTTTCTGTGTTGAAGGATATTCTAAAAAAAATAAAAAATCAACTAGCTTGAACCCTCATATGATGATGCCCAAGCATTGACCAATGAGTGACATAATGCATATATATAATTATATGTTTCTGCATATCCTGATCGAATTTCATTATCTACGCTTATGGGAATTTGGCTTCCTTGGCTAATAGCTGCTAGATTTATCGATATTGCTTAGTATGTAGATGAAGAACCAGCTGCTCTTATGATTAATTGTACGCGTTGGGCGTGGCCAACAATGTTTTATACTAACACTTTGTAGCTTACGTGTGATTCCTTTATTTTACAATTTAGCCTGTAAGCATCCAACAAGAACTGTATACACCATCAACGAGAACAAAGTTATCTGTTGCAGAGGAGACGATGAAGGATACTTAACTTAATAGAAACCGGCCATCCCTGCCGTTTTTATTTTATACCTTTTTCGGACATTATCATTATTATTATTTTAAGTCACACTCTACGTTGGTGTCGGAGCAGAAGCTCTTGTAGTAAGATTAACAACGGGGCTGACTAATGGGGCTCCCCTTTTGTCGACGTTGATCTTATCTGCATGGTTTCTTTGTGCTCTCCATGTTAGATCAACCATGGTCGAGAGGTCCACCTACATTGTCCACACGGACACGTCTCTCATGCCCAAGGCTTTCTCTAGCCATCACCATTGGTACTCCTCCACCATTGATTCCCTAAAATTTGTGGGGCCTGAGACACCAAACAGCCACCATCCACGCCAAGGCTTGTCTACACTTACGACAATGCATTGCATGGCTTTGGCGCAGTTCTGTCAAAAGATGAACTGGAGACTCTAAAGAAGTCCCCCGGTTTCGTCTCATCTCATAGTAACCGGCAAGTCACGATTGACATCACCCATACTACCAAATTCCTATCCCTCAATCCTGTCACCGGACTGTGGCCGGCTTCTGATTACGGAAAAGACGTTATTGTTGGAGTTATTGACACCGGCGTCAGGCCGGAGAGCGAGAGCTTCAAAGATGATGGAATGACCGAAATTCCCGAGAGATGGAAAGGAACATGCGAGGTTGGACGAGAATTCAATTCTTCATTGTGCAATTTGAAGCTTATAGGAGCTAGATACTTCAACAAGGGCTTAATAACTGCAGATCCTAACATTACAATCAGCATGAACTCGGCGAGGGACACTTGCGGTCATGGGACACACACTTCTTCAACTGTTGCTGGAAACTATGTCAAAGGCGTCTCATACTTTGGCTATGCTTTGGGAACGGCAAGAGGGGTTGCGCCACGTGCTAGGGTGGCCATGTATAAGGTCCTCTGGGATGAAGGAGGCGTCGCTTCAGATGTTCTTGCAGGTATGGACCAAGCTGTAGCTGATGGCGTTGATTTAATATCGATTTCTATGGGTTTCAACGGGTTTCCTCTTTATGAGGATCCTATTGCCATAGCTTCATTCGGAGCAATGGAGAAGGGTGTGCTTGTTTCTTCTTCAGCAGGAAATGCGGGTCCAGATCCTGGACTATTACACAATGGAATCCCATGGGCCTTGACCATCCTGCGGGCTCTATTGATTGTTGGTTTGCTGGGAGTTTGACTCTAGGAAATGGGTTAACCATCACTGGATGGAGCATGTTCCCTGCGAGAGCCTTGGTGGAAGACTTCCCTCTCCTCTACAACAAGACTCTATCTGCATGCAACTCAACTGAGCTGTTGTCTCAAGCCCCTTCTTCGATCGTCATATGCGATGACACTGGGTCATTTTACGGACAACTTAATCCAATTTCTATGTCAAATAAGCCTGCTGCTATCTTTATCTCTGATGATCCTGACGTATTCACTGGATATTATGAATTCTCTTATCTGGAGTCGTGATTAGCACGAAGGATGAGCCGGCACTGCTAAAGTATGCTGAAACTGGTATTAAACCTACAACCAGCGTGAAGTTCCAACAGAACTTTGTGGGTGCTAAGCCTGCACCTGCCGTTGCTTCCTATACGTCAAGAGGTCCTGCACCGAGCTATCCAGGCGTCCTGAAGCCCGATGTGATGGCACCTGGAACACTAGTTTTAACAGCTTGGATTCCGGACGGATATGCAGCTGGTATTGGTTCAAATATCGTCTTAGCCAGTGATTACAACGCGATCTCTGGGACATCCATGGCTTGCCCTCATGCTTCGATCTGGCATTGCTGCACTGCTAAAAGGCGCTCGCCCTGAATGGAGTCCCGCTGCTATACGTTCCGCCATGGCGACCACGGCAAACCAATTTGATAACACTCTTAATCACATCCGAGACATTGGCCTGAATTTTGAAATTGCTACGCCACTAGCTATGGGAGCTGGTCAAGTTGATCCGAACAAGGCACTTGATCCCGGTCTTATATATGATGCTACTCCACAGGAATACGTGAATCTCCTCTGCTCCATGATTTTCACTACAAACCAAATCTTGACCATTACAAGATCAACCAGTTACAGTTGCTCAAACCCGTCTTCTGATCTCAATTACCCATCATTCATCGCTTTGTACACGAATGAAACAAGGATGGCGGTTCAGAAATTTCAGAGGACTGTCACGAATGTTGGAGTTGGCGCAGCAGCTTACAAACATGAGGTGACAGCACCAAAGGGTTCTGGAGTCATAGTCTCACCAGAGACATTGGTGCTTGGAAATATGTATTTGAGAAGCAAAGCTACTCTCTGTCGATGCACTATATGGGCGACAAGAATGGGACAGTGACATTCGGCTCACTAATTTGGATTGAAGAGAATGAAAAGTATACAGTGAGGAGCCCCATCGTGGTGTCGCCGATAATCAACGTTTGGTGAACATTTTTTTGAAGTGCATAACAAGGGGATTTGCTGGGAGGTATCTACACTTCATCCATAACAGGGGGATTTGCAGCGTGGTATCTATTT
This sequence comes from Euryodendron excelsum, assembly GCA_033060915.1. NCBI lineage: Eukaryota > Viridiplantae > Streptophyta > Magnoliopsida > Ericales > Pentaphylacaceae > Euryodendron > Euryodendron excelsum. Next base: position 5,593,275 of record CM065389.1, on the reverse strand, counting down.
TGGGCCTTATAGAGCTTTTGAAATATCTAAGGAAAACTTTAATGATCATATTCTCTATAACATCTAACGATGGCGAGAATGAATAAGATCAAGTATATTTCAAACTAAGCTTTGAGAATGAAATTTTAAGAATTGTCTTTTTGGGTTTACCTCCTTTTACTAGTTAGTCCTCTATAATCTGAAATTTTAAATGCTATTTTTCATCAAGCATTGAGCACACGAGGGAAAAGATTTATCAATCACAATCAGAGAACTACAATACCCATCTGTTCAATCTCCAGCAAGGTTCACACGCAAAAACCTTGCCTTGTTCCCTTTCAATGGGAATGTAAGAATTCAAATTTACTTGAAATCCAACCTTGATTAATAGATTATGTATCTATATGTTCTCTAACAAAGATAATGGAAGAAACTAAATAAAGATTATAAATAAATAAATAAAGGGACCAGACTGTGTCCAAAAAATTTAAGAAGAATTTTAGTTTTCTTTTTGTACAAACATTTGTGTAGAATATTTGTATAGAATAATATGGCTATTTGTGATCCTTTTATTTCCAACCAGAATACCTTTATTTTTATAATTTTAAAAATATAACTGCCACATCATTTTATTTTATTTTTGGTGTTTTTGTAAAAAAAAATAATGTAAATATGCAAATTTTCTTTCCAGGAAACATTAAATAACTAAATAATCAACATAATCAATAAAGGTAGAGGGAACTCGCTCCCACCACACAAGTAATGCTATTATTCTTTGAGTATATAGGTTACTAATGTTGGCAATATAGTTATATAATCATATTTTCATGACTACTAGATACTTGGTAACTTTATAATATAAATAATTAATCTACGTATCCTATTTTCTCTCTTATTCTATTCTCTTCATTTTTTATGTTGCGCTTGGAATCTGAATTTGTCAAGAAAAAAGTAAAAGAAAAAGGAAATGTAAGGAAAAAGAGAACAAAATGACTCTTTTATTTTGTTTTCTTTTTTCTGACATTTGTCTTTTTCTTTTCTTTTCCATCACTAAATATTTGATCCAAACACCACCTTAATCTCGACATTCTATGAAAACAACTCCTACAAGTTCTTTGTTTCTTTTCACATTGTATGGATTATGGGTGACACACATCCATGTTTACATCTATTAAAAATTAACAGAATGGCTGAAACCATTTGATGACAATGCTTTTTCATTGCAAGGATAATCCCATGAACCCAATAAGTTGCTTTCGCCTGCAAATATAATTCTTTAGGCATGAGTGTGAGTGAGGCTGCCAACTGCATCATGTACGTGATTCCCAACAGGAGAAAATTCTTGGCGTGTAACACATTTTCTTTGGCTATTAACTAAAAGGACTGTTCCTCTGAAAATGCAAGGGAGCACAGATAAAGGTCTTCGTGACTTCTGAGTCAGCACAAAATAACATTTATCATTGTTTTGACTAGTGGGAGACTTGGAAAAGGGCTTCTATAGTCATGAGCTGATTGTCCAATTAAAAATTTGTGTAGTTTTGTCATCATAGAGGCAATGGACTGAAAGGTTCCTCAGTTTAAGATTCCTTCCTCCATTAGCGCACTTGAATTGAGCTGATTGAACCGTTTCCTTTGCCAAAATAGTCCCGAAACAAGTAGGCCTTTGTCCCCTGAATTCATTAGCTAATTGCTAGGGGTAGAATTATGTCAAGAATAACAAGGATGTAAAAAGAAAGAAAGATACATTGGAGTGAAAAAAGTATAGGTTATGGGTCCATCTGTGACATAAGGTGAAAATTGACTGCTATCATTATGATCATCAACTCTGATCCTTAAGCAAATTTTTTGAAACAGGGTAATTTTTTTTTATTATTTATTGAATGCAAAAAGAGGTGTCAATTTATATGCCATGCTGGCTTTTTTTTTTTTCAAATTTAAGTAGTAGTGGAAGATAGAGTAAATCATGCATGAGCACATTTCAAAGTAGTTAAAATTTAATTTGTGATGCAAAACATCAGTATGATTTGAATATATATGTATATATATATAACACGGTATACATGTGTATTATGCGATTTAAATTTTGGAAAAAAGCACCTTTTACAATTGTGGAAAGAAAAAAAGAAAAAGAAAAAAAGAATGCATAGAGAAAAAGCAGAAAAGGTGCAAAAGTGCTATCAAACAATTCCCACTTCCAAATCAACAGTGGTACATGTCCACTATCATAAGAGTAGGTATAAAATAATTCATATAGCCAGGCAGGTCGCAACGCAAACCTCTTTGATATGAGTTTTGGTTGTGAAAAAAAAATGGTGTTCGTTATCGATCAGTACTCAATTTTCTTCACATGGTTTCTGTTCATTCATTTTTAGGGAATACATCTGTGGCGGACTCAAAAAAAATTTTCAGGGGAGGCAAAAATTACTCTTGAACACTTATTTTGTTAATTCAAGGTTTGCTTCAAGATCATCTACATTGAGCTCTACATGGGGTAAACTTGTTGAAGAAGGTTGTTCATTAATAGACACTTGGCTGTTTTGGATATTTAATTCTTCTAATGTTTTTCTCTTAAGGTATCTTTTCATAACTGTATCAAAATAAATTAATAATAAAAAAAAACTCAAACAGTGCAAATGTATCACTAATTTAACAAATTCTACACATTTAAATATGTAATAAATGTGCGCTGGTGCAAATGTATCGTGCGCTTGTACCAATGTGTCACTAATTTAACAAATTATACACATTCAAATATATAATAAATATGCGTCTGTGTAAATGCATTGTCTATTGTGCACCTATGTAAATATATCAACAAAACACTCAATCGAAACAATATAAAAATTATTTACATTTAAGTAAGAGAAAGTGAGAAAGCATAAAAATCATCTACTGAATATATGATATCTTAGATAAATATTCTAGGGAAAAAAATGTAGTTAAGAGAGAATGATGCAATAGTATAACATTCGATTAGTTTATGCAAATAGTTTAAAACTTTAAAATTTTAGTATTTTCTGAAAAGGTATGTCAATTTAGATGTGCCAATGAAATTATAACAACTTCTTTTACCGAAAAGTTAAGGAATCCTTAAAAGACTAAAAGTTAAGGATAGTGAATGACAAAAGGAAAAGACAAACATTAAGAAAGCTAATAAGCATGCTAGGGGAGGACTAATTGATAACTGAAAGGGAAATTCTAGTAGCAGAAATTCCAGTGGCAGCAGCCGCTACCACTCGGCCCTGCATGGGTCCGCCAGAATACATACTTAATGCATATAATTGACAAATCACTATGAATTCGCTGTATATTGACTACAAATTTGTTGTAAATTATTTTCGTTTCCTTTTTGTTTTATGCGATCCCATCAATCAGGGAATTTATACTTTCCTTTCATTGTGTATATACTACTAGTGAATGAATGAGAAACTCACCCTTCTCCTGAATTTTACATGGTATCGAGCTATATTGATCTTTCCTAGTTCCTTATTTCACAGTAATGGCTTCCAATCAGTCTGCTTTTTTAGAAATTTCTGCTACACAACCTACTGTTTATCAAGACTCCATCGATAATCCTTTTTTTCTACATCATTCTGATAACCCAGGTCAGATTTTAGTCTCAAGTCTCCTTAGTGGAGACAATTATCCCTCGTGGCAACGTGCAATGAAAGTTACGCTTTCTGCCAGTTTGGGTTTGTTGATGGAACCTTGATAAAGCTAGACGACTCCTCTTCCAATCATGCTTCATGGATCCGCTGCAACCACATGGTACTCTCTTGATTGCTTAACTCGCTAGAATGAGACCTTAGAGAGAGTGTTATATATTCGGATTTTGCAATAAAAGTTTAGGCTGATCTTCAAGAACAATTTTCTCAAGGTAATGGTCCATGCCTTTTCCAATTACAGTGCAAAATTGTTAATCTTCATCAAGATCAATTCTTCATTGCTGTGTATTATACAAAGATGAAAGGTTGTTGGGATGCCTTATCTAGCGTCACTAATCTTCCAACTTGCACCTGTGGTGCTACGAAGGTCGTGTCCGATTTGCAACAGCAGTTTCATTTGATTCAATTCCTCATGGGATTAAATGATTCCTATGCTGTTGCATGCAGCCAATTATTATTAATGGAACCTTTGCCCACAGTGAACAAGGCATACAGCCTTTTGCTTCAAGAAGAAAGACATCGAGAGGCTCTTCTTCCTCCAATAGAGTCTACAAATTCCATTGCTGCCTCTGTTAAACATATGGCCTCTAGTTCAAATATTCCACGCATTTTGATGGAGCGAAACTCTGCACCATCTTCTCATGATCGACAAGTAAGAAGAAAACGATGCTCGTATTGCACTGATTGTGATACCAAAGGCCATACTCGAGATCATTGCTATAAGTTAAATGGCTATCCTCCTCGTTCAGCAACAACTCAAACTCATAATGCTGAAGTTTCTTCTTTTACTCCATACCAATGGATGTCCCATCTGGTGCTCTACAGTTCACACTTAAGCAATATCAACAAATTATGTCCCTTATAGGTAACTCACAACCAAGTGCACATCTTGCAGGTAAACCTTCTTCTTTATGGATTATCGATATCGGTGCTACTAATCCTATGGCATGTTCTCTATCATTTTTCCATGATTTTCATAATTCTCTTTCATTAATCCAGTTCGATTGCCTACTGGTGCCACAACTTCAATGTCAAAAATTGGCACTGTGAATCTTAGTCTTAATCTCACTTTTCATGATGTCCTTTTTGTTCCTGCTTTTTCACACAATTTTCTCTTTGTTAGTAAGCGTACATCTTCACTCAATTGTGCTGTGATCTTTTGCACTTCCCATTGCATTTTCCAAGACTGTCGCACGCGAACAACGATTAGAGTGGGTAAAGCTCATGGTGGACTCTACGTCTTTGAACCCAAAGATGGTCATTTTGTCATTTCCTATTCAGTTCAAAGGCCTTCATTTGATCTCTAGCATTGGTGCCTTAGTCATCCCTCTCCTACTCGTTTAAGAAGTTTAGCTAGGTTGCACTCTTTAATTTCATTTCAAGATTGTTTATGCCATATTTGCCCTCTTTCTAAGCAAACTTGTCTTCCTTTCCCTAGCAATAATATTACTTCTGTTGCTCCATTTGATCTCATCCATTGTGATTTGTGGGGAGGTTATTCAACACCTGCCTTAATTGGCGCTCATTATTTTCTGACTATAGTTGATGATTTTACTCAATGTACTTGGGTATTCTTGATGCGGCATAAATCTGAAACCAACCGTTTTCTCTATGATTTTGTTGCCATGGTTCGTACACAATTCAATAAAATTGTAAAATGCATCCGATCAAATAATGGGACTAAATTTATTTTTAGCCAAGTCAAGCAGTTTCTTCATGAGAATGGAATTCTCCACCAGCACAGCTATGTTAAAACCTCTCAACAAAATGGGGTGGTAGAACGCAAACATCGCCATTTACTTGAAGTTGCTTGCTCTTTATGCTTTCAAGCCAATTTATCCCTCAAATTTTGGGGCAATTGCGTTCTCACTGCCGCTTATCTCATCAATCGAATTCCCACACCCCTATTGTATAGAAAGTCTCCACATGAGGTTTTATTTGGCACGAAGCCTCATTATTCCCACCTTCGAGTTTTTGGTTGCCTATGTTATGCCCATAATATTCATCATTCTCACAAATTTGACTCATGTGCTCGGAAATGTGTTTTCATTGGCTATCCATATGGTCAAAAGGGTTACTGTTTATATGATCTTACCCTTAGCACCACTTTCAGAAGTCGAGATGTCAAATTTCATGAATCTGTTTTTCCATTGAGTGACCATTCTACATTGCAGAACAACTCGAATGTGATTCCAATTCCCATTCTTGAGCCGAATGATTCCCCTCTTTTTCCTACATCTCCCATGATTTCTTTTCCATCACGAAATCCTCACATTTCATCTACCTTACCTCTTTCATCTTCTAGTGCCCTTCCACCTGCTCCTTCTCGTCAATCTCATAGAGTTCATCAGGCCCCAACATACTTGCATGATTATGATTGCTCCACTGCCATGATGCAACCCTCTTCAACTTCGTCCGCTGCACAGGTATTACCAGGTTCTCCTATTCCTTTGTCTAACTATCTTAGTTATTCAAAAAAATTTCACTATGCATAAGTCATTCATTACAGCTCTCTCTTCCGACATTGACCCTACTTCTTTCATCATGGCTATGAAAAGTGCTCACTGGCAAAATGCTATGGTAGCTGAAGTTAAGGCCTTAGAAGACAATGGCACTTGGACTCTTATGGAGCTTCCTTTAAACAAAACCCCCATTAGCTGCAAATGGGTGTTCAAGATAAAACGTCGATTTGATGGGTCCATTGAACGTTACAAAGCTCGTCTCGTTGCTAAAGGTTATAACCAGCGAGAAGGCCTTGATTACCATGACACATTTGCTCCAGTGGCTAAGCTCACAACTTTACGTTGTTTACTTGCTAACGCTGCAATCAAATACTGGTCATTACATTAATTAGATGTGCATAATGCTTTCCTACATGGTGATCTCCATGAAGAAATTTTCATGAAATTACCCCTTGGTTTTTCTCGAAAGGGGGAGACTTGGGTTTGTCACCTTAACAAATCTCTCTATGGTCTAAAGCAAGCCTCATGTCAATGGTTTGCTAAATTTTCCTCTACTCTCTATGATGCTGGATATCACCAATCAAAGGTTGACTATTCACTCTTTATGAAAACATGTGGTGATAACTGCACCTTTATATTAGTCTATGTTGATGATATTCTTATTGCCAGTAATGATGATCTTTCTATTGCTGCTCTTAAGGATTTCTTACAGCAGTGGTTTCATATAAAAGATCCTGGCACTTTGAAATATTTCTTAGGAATCGAAGTGGCCCAATCAAAAGCTGGAATTTTTTTAAATCAGCGCAAATATCTCCTTGATATCCTCATTGATGCTGGTTACTTAGGTTCGCGTGAATGTGATTTTTCCATGGAACAACACCTCAAAATTGATAACAGTGGAGTGCTCCTTAATAATCCCAGTTGCTATTGCCGTCTTGTTGGTCGTCTTCCTTACCTGACCATCACTCGACCAGACATTATTTAATCTGTGAACATTTTGAGCCAATTTATGTATGAGCCTCGACAACCCCATAAGGATGCTGCTCTTCACCTGTTACGGTATTTTAAAACTACCCTTGAGCAAGGTATTTTACTATCTGCCAGTAGCTCTTTACAATTCACTTGTTATACTAATTCTGATTGGGCAAGCTGCCCTATGACCTGCCGATCTGCCACAAGCTTTATCAACTTTATCGGTCATAGCCCCATCTCTTGGAGAACCAAAAAACAAGTCATTGTTTCTCGTTCTTCAACCAAGGCCGAGTATTGTTCAATGGCCACTGCCACTTGTGAAATCACTTGGCTCCACTATCTTCTTGATGATTTGGGCATTTTTCATCCTCAGCCGGTGCAACTTTACTGTGATAGCAAGCTGCTCTACACATAGCTGCCAATCAGGTCTTCCACGAGCATACTAAACACATTGAACTTGATTGTCATCTTGTGCTTGAAAAAATAGTTCAAGGCCTTCTCTCTACTCACCATGTTCTTAGCATTGAGCAACGTGCAGATGTGTTCACAAAGGCGCTTGGTGACCAATTTCATCGTCTTAAGTCCAAGTTGGGAATGATTAACCCTCATGCTCCAAATTGAGGGAGAGTATTAGGAAATACGTAATCAAGGCATATAATTGACAAATCACTAGGAATTTACTGTATATTGACTACAAATCTGTTGTAAATTATTTTCGTTTCCTTTTTGTTTTATACGATCCCATCAATCAGGAGATTTGATACTTTCATTTTATAGGTGGGATTTTTCGAGAAGGCTAGGCCGAACACTCAGGCCAATGTTGACGAGCCCAAACTTACTGCAAGAAAGAAAAGTTAGAATAGGTCGACCCTTGTTGGGCCGATCACACTCCGATGATTAAGTTAGCAAGCTTAATCAAGTGTAGAATGAATAAAAGTTGTATATGCTTGGAGTTAACTGTCCATACCTGGCTCTTGAGGGCTTGGGTATTTATAATGTGATCGGTGGAGTGTTTCGCTCTTGGCCTACCACCAGGTCATCATGGCCTACTGGGTAAGCATCATCATATGTCGCCGACTGACCACGTGCAGGGCCTGTCTTACCGCCGCTGAGGAATCCGGCTGACCAGACGTGCACGTCGACATCGCGTAAGGAGCCGCTGGCTCATCTAATGTGGGTCAACTCTGTATTTAATGCTCTGAGACCGCTAGCGGTTTGGGCTCACCTGTTACGGTTTAGGACAAGGTCAACATGAGGTTGGCGGTTTGGGTCGGGCCACTCTTTAGTGCTGAATTTGGGCCGCCAAGCAACCCATTTTTAATTCATGTAGATTGGGCCTAATCATATGGGTTGGGCCGTATGCTATTGCCCCACACCTTTCATTGTATATATACTACTAGTGAATGAATGAAAAACTCACTCTTCTCTAGAATTTTACATTGATCATATGAAATCAACATCAGTAAAGAGATCCATGTACATCGTCCACATGGACAAGTCTCTCATGCCCAAGGCTTTCACTAGCCACCACCACTAGTACTCCTCCACCATTGATTCGTTAAAGCTAGCGGGTCCCACAACAATGGACGATTCTCATTCTATACCACCCAGACTTATCTATACCTACGACAACGTAGTACGCGGTTTCTGTGCACTTCTATCTCAAGATGAGCTAGAAGCTGTGAAGAAGTCGCTAGGGTTTGTCTCGGCTTACCATGATAAGGAAGTCAAACTCCGTACAACCCACACCCTTAATTTCCTCTCCCTCAATCCCTCCACAGGCTTACGGCCAGCTTTGAATTACGGCAAAGATGTGATCGTCGGCGTTGACAACACCGGAGTCTAGCCGGAGAGCCGAAGCTTTAGAGATGATAGGATGACCCCAATTCCAACCACATGGAAGGGAACGTGCCCGGAAGGATAGGAATTCAATGCCTCCATGTGTAATGCAAAGCTCATAGGAGCTAGTTACTTTAACAAAGTCCTGATTGCTAGTAAGCCTAGGCTCAAGCTTACCATGAACTCGGCTAGGGACATTAGTGGCCATGGGACCCACACCGCTTCTACAGCCGTCGAGAATTATGTCTGTCACGCCCCAATTTTTATAAAAGCCAAGGTTTGAGGAATAAAAATTCAAACGTTGAAAAGTCAAAGTCAAAATTAGGATCCATGTTAGATTTTAATCAAAATAAGGCTTTGAAATTCATTTTAAAGATAGTTTTTATTTTTAAAATTTTTGAAATAAAACTGCGTGGATCCATTCATATTTTTAACAATTCTCTTTTAATAAAACCTGTTGAAAAACATGTTTTAAAGAAAACATTTAACTTCTCAAAATATACAAACTCCAATAAAACATCCCAACCTCCAATCCAATACTTTCACATTAACAATCCATTTTCCAAACCAATCACAAACTAAAGTAATTCATACTAATTAATCAACACTTAATAAATCTCCAAATGTATAATAATAATAGTAATAATAATACAATCATCCAAAATAAAAGAAGTGAAAGTTTAGAGGTACAGTACAATACCAAAAGAAATTAACTAAAACAGATTCTAAGGCTTCATTCAGTCCAGAATACCGGCGATTGTCTTAGAAATTCCGTACACGAATTTCTGTTCAGGTTTTATTCGGTTAATTTTACATTCGGTGTGATTAATTTCTGTGGAAATTATATCACTTTCTTTTGTGTTTCTGTAGTCAATTTCAATGTTGAAATTCTACAGAATTACTGTAGATTTTCTGTGTAGAAAATGCAGTGTATTCATTTTCATATCATGTTGATTTTATCAGAAACGTCGTAGGTTTCTGTATGAAATTAAATGTCATAATTCTGTGTAGAATTAGACAGAAATTCCTCTTTGTTTTATATCATACATGATGCATACATTCTATACATTGAGAGAGTAAAATCAAAAGGTTGATTTGCTGAATCTTGATTATTGTAGTGCTACTTATTCAAGATTGTGATCATTTTATCCTGGAGATAGACGTCCGTTCATCCCATGAGCACCTGTGTGGGGGACGAATCTGTCTTAAGCTAAGAGTGGGAAACACTCAACTTGATCTCCCCTGCATCGCATATTTTATTAGTTCATTATATGAGACTTGTTGAATCTATCATATTACGTTATTTCATACATGTTATTTATTGTTGTTGATTTCACCTTATGATGATTACATAACAATAATATTACTATGTTTCATTTCACTTTATTGTGGCTACAGATTATATGGAAAACTTTATACAACACAGATATTTACCAACAGTTATTTGGAATGCAGGGTTCAAATCTTCCGATACCGTTGCCGGCATAGACCAGGCCGTTGCCGACGGGGTCGATATATTGTCACTCTCTATAGGTTTCGACTTGGACATTCCTTTCTACGAGAACCCTATTGCAATAGCTAGCTTTGGGGCCATGGAGAAAGGTGTGTTTGTTTCTTGTGCTGGAGGAAATGACGGTCCAGATTTTTTGACCTTATTCGACTCAATCCCATGGACCTTGACGGTGGCTGCCGGCAGCATCGATCATTCGTTCCCCGGAACGGTAACTTTGGGGAACGGGTTAACGATCACCGGATGGACCATGTTCCCGGCTAGTGCCTTGGTGGAAAAGTTCCCGCTAGTTTACAACAAAACTCTAGCTTCGTGTGATTCATTTGAGTTGCTAGCTCAAGCCCCTTATGCCATCATAATATGCGAAGACACGGGCGACACTTCGTTCCAGTTGGAGCTTATCGCTCGGTCTAACGTTGCTGCTGCTATATTATCTCCGATGAGGCTGAGTTGTTCGAGACAGCATATTTTCCATGGCCTGGTGTTAGCCCCAAGGATGGACCTGCCGTGATCAAATATGCGAAAACTAGCGATGAACCTTGGGCCAACATGAGGTTCAAACAGACCATGCTGGGAACAAAGCCTGCACCAGCTGTGGCTTCCTATTCCTCAAGAGGTCCTTCCCGAACTTATACCGGAATCTTGAAGCCGGATCTGATGGCTCCTGGGTCGCTAGTCTTGGCCGCTTGGGAACCCCATAAGTCTTCTGCCCGGATTGGGTCGGGTATATATTTATCCAATGACTACAAAATGATCTCTGGAACCTCCATGGCTTGTCCTCATGCTTCTGGTGTGGCTGCACTCTTGCAAGCCACTCGTCCCGAATGGAGTCCGGCTGCCATTCGTTCTGCCATGATGACAGCAGCAAACCCACTAGATAATACTAATAATCCAATCCGAGACAACGGCCAAAACCATACATTCGCTTTACCTCTAGCCATGGGTTCGGGTCAAATTGACCCAAATCAGGCACTTGACCCGGGTCTAATATATGATACAACTCCACAAGACCATGTGAACGTGTTGTGCTACATGAATTATACAGAGAAGCAAATTTTAACAATCAAAAGGTCGAATAGTTACAATTGCTCGAAGCCGTCCCCTGACCTAAATTACCCATCGTTTATCGCATTCTACAGTAACAAATCAACCACAATGGTTCGAACATTCCAGAGGACTCTTACTAAAGTTGGAGATGGTGGGGCAACTTATAATGCTGAGGTGATATCTCCGACGGTCTCTAGGGTTACAATCTCACCGGAGATGCTGGTTTTCGGTTTCAAGTATGAGAGAAAGAGTTACAGTCTGAGAATGGAGTACGAAAGTGACAAGACTGGGACCAAGACCACGTACGGTTCAATTGTTTGGGTGGAAGAAAATGGAACACACATGCTCAGGAGTCCAATCGTTGTGTCACCAGAGGTTACCCTTTAGCTTTAAGCGCATGCTATTGCAATCCCCACCACCCTTTAAATTATTGCTTGTATCATTGAGGGGAAGATTTGTTGCATGTTAGTGGGCTACATATGAAAAACATTTACCACATCTTTGGTTTGTGGAAATTGTCTAAGAAGTGAAGATTAAGAAAAAAGACTGGTGGAATAATTTGATAGGGTCTCAAATTGGTTTGTTTTGAGACTATATTTACCACAATTAACAATAATTATTGTTTTAGATAAAAGCATAAGACCAAGAAGCTTCCTTCTTAGTTGTCACGGGCTGGCAGGCCGGGCACCACACGGTGACAGTAATGCGACCCGCCATGATCATACGCAGCGGAATACACCCGTGAGGCGACTATGCACCAAGCAATAGTCCCGCCAAACTCAAACACCAAGGCATAAGATTATGCGCTTGTCCAGGATCCATCCGTAATGTCCCGCATAACTCTTTAAGCACGGACCTTTGATGCTCAAGCCATAAGGCAACCCAAGCTATAGGCGATAGCAACGCCACTAAATTGCGCGCACACACGGCAAGCAATGTGCTTAGCGCCAGTCCCTCTCGGCCCACGAGCCAGATGGCCATGTGCAACTAGACATGCGCGCGTCCACCAAGCATCACCCGCTAGGCACAACGCCTCCATCCTTGAAGCTCTTAGCGCCCCGCGTCAAGGTTGCCCGCAAGGAAAGGCACCACCGAATAGCGACTGTTAAGCCCACAGCATAGTGCCCTGCGACACCAATACTAGCCAAACCGAGCGGCCATGTGCACAAGCGTGAACCCAATGCGCAAGTGCACACGAGACACACGGCATGCAAGTGTGCATACCGAGGTCCAATCCGTCATGGACATAAGCCCCACCACTTTATAATTATGGCGTAGCGGGTGCGAATGCCACAACCCCATCCTCGACGCTAATGCGCAACATTTGCCCCACCGGGCACAATGCCGCCTATGTAGCCCCTTGACTAGCATGAGGACTGTAGCCACGTGCCACAGCTGGCCCCCAAGTCTCGCCCACTCCCTTGGGGGACTCACTTGAATGCTGTCCCTTTCGGTAGCACCAGGAGGTGGTAGAGTCAACACCATGCCCCCCCCTTATAATAACATTCTAAGCCATCTCCAAACTGATAGGAAGAAACATTCTACCCCCTCGAGGAGTCATAATTCATAAATCCAATAAATATGGAAAATACAAATTACGAGATTGCCATGCCACCGGCCAATCATGCTTAGACATGCCCCACGCCGAGGTCCCTCGCGGCCCCAGACGTGCCACGGGTGGCAACCCGTGACACTAGTACATTAACGGTTCCTATAATTTACTTATTGTGTCAATTCGTCCAATCTCTAACGGAAATTAAGAATTCGATAAGACGAACAAAAAAATAGCTGGTGTTGACCACTTAACTACTCTGGAGGGAATGAAGTCCACAGAGGAACGATAAAGGAATTTTGGAATTTGAGCTTAAAAAGAACTTTCTATTTATCATTAGTCTGACTGTTGGCAAATTAAGCAGACCACATCCTCAAATATTGAAGCCGGAAAAGGTTGGTTTTTATTACTATTATTATTAATTTTTTGGATAGTTGATGGGATTCAAACAATCTAATAAGCATGAACCAGGAGAAATGAGAAGGAATAAAAACAAAAAGGAAAAAAAAAAAAGAAATTCGGAAAACAACCATAACATCAAAACAGACTAATTAGTAATTAATAGTATTTGGTACATATTAGTGCAAAATAGATAGGCAGAAGATTTTAGTAACGGCAAATGCAAAGCGGGCCGACATCTAATTGCTTCGATGTTGGCTTTCTGTTTCACTTTTGATAGATTGGGTTAAATGTTGGACCCTCGTAGCTTTGTCAGTTTGGTTTTCCCAGTCCATGAGACAGGGCAGAGTCGCAAAGGTTTGTTGAGTTAACACACTTGGAAGTTGCAACTAGCCTTTTGATATTGTACCCAAAAAAAAAACTAGCCTTTAGGTGGAGAAAATATTTAATGTGATGATGCAGTAAATTTGCGTGATCTCCCTGAGCTCTAGTGTAGATGACTGGAAAGAACATTCGATTGTGAACAACGATGTGGTGCCTGCTAAGGACACTCCGATAACAAAGTTAGACTAGAGACAAACAGGCAAAGTAATGATACTTAAGAGTTGGTGTTTTTTCGTACATTCTTTTGGAGACGATAACTGCCATTTATACAGTGATGTTAGTAGGGAGTGTGCCTTGGATCATGGGGACGTGGATTGTGGGTGTCAATTGTGCCCCCAGATTAAGCATAGTGGATGGAAGATATGGATCGTGTTTCTAGTCATGATAGTAATCGTTCCAATGATGAGGTCGTGGGGGTTGATATTTAGACGGGCAACTCAGAGTACATCTCTGATGGTGCCTAATACATCACGTTGGTGTGACCTGTCCAGATTTGTCCAGTGCAGCTGGTCATAGGGATATTTAGGGGTGGTCTTAGTTTGGACACCTCTGGGCTACCCTAGAAGGACAAACCAGCTGCTCAATTCTACCTCCATCACAGTGTATTGCTGATATCACGTCATTTTACTAATGTAATATCATAAACTAATAAAATCAGGATAATTCATCTGGATAATTTATAAAAACCTAGATTTGTAAAGATGTACAACAATTTTACCTCACAAGGTGCAAGTTGTCCATATACCTGTTGCACAACCATTTAGCTTTGGGCCCGTTTGGTATAACTTGTTTTAAGTCTTTTTTATATTACTTTTTTAACTTATAAGCAAAAAAATTATATTTTTTCAGCTTTTTTACTTTTAACAAAATAAGATATGCAGAAAAGCAAAACAAAACAAAAAAAAGCTTCAAAATTTTAGCTTTTTTGCTTATAAGCCAAAAAAGTCAAGCCAAAAAAACTTTAAAAAAACTATACCAAATGGGCCCGAAACTAATAAAGTTTTTGTAACAAAGGCCTTCTTGAAAGAAGGCTTGAGACATGATTGAGCTGTTAGAATTTCTTATCTACCCCATTAGGTTTGGGTTCAAATCCAAACAACACCCAACACTTTCCAACATATGTAAAGATGGAGAGCAAAAATAATAAAAAAAGGTTACGAAACATTTTTTTTTTTTTTTTTTTTGGTTATTGTTTTGATACAACGAAAATAAAAGACAAGAACGACACAAACTGCTCTCAGCTCTCTAACAAAGGAAGTTCCCACCAGAAGGGGCCTAACAGGGAAAGGCGGGTCTTTCCAAACCACTATTCTTATAGAATTGTTATCTTGCACATGGCAATAAAATATTTAAAATTATAATCTAAAAAAGCGAGTGTTTTGATTTGAAATTAAATAACTAAAAGGAAAATGTTATCCTTCACAAAAAATTGTATAGAAAATTTTATCAAAATGATGTGACAGCAACATTATTGTAATTAAAAGCCATTAATGAAAAAAAGCATTACTCATATCCTAATTAATGCAAGACTTCAAAAAAAAAAAAAAAAACTCATCATATTACCACCATTGGGCCCCTTCGGCTGAGAATGACCCATAAGTCATGGCCAAACAATAAGTGAAATATTACCACCTAAGAACGACCCATATTACCACCTAGGAACGACCCATTAGTCATGGCCAGACAATAAGTGAGATATTACCACTTGAGAACGACCCATATTACCACCTAGGAATGACCCATAAGTCATGACCAAACAATAAGTGAGATATTATCACCTGAGAACGACACATGCCCAAATAATAAGTGAGATATTACCGCCTGAGAACGACCTACATTACCACCTAAGAACGACCCATATGTCATGACCAAACAATAAGTGAGATATTACTACCATTAGGCCCCTTCAGCTGAGAACGACCCATAAGTCATGGCCAAACAGTAAGTGAGCTATTACCACCTAAGAAAGATCCATATTACCACCTAGGAACGACCCATAAGTCATGGCCAAACACTAAATGGGATATTACCACTTGAGAACGACCCATAAGTCATGGCCAAATAATAAGTGAGATATTACCACCTGAGAACGACCCATAAGTCATGGCCACACAATAAGTGAGATATTACCACTTGAGAACGACCCATATTACCACCTAGGAACGACTCATAAGTCATGGCCAAACAAAAAGTGAGATATTACCACCTGAGAACGACCCATGGCCAAATAATAAATGAGATATTACCACCTGAGAACGACCCATATTACCACCTAAGAATGACCCATAAGTCACGGCCAAACAATAAGTGAGATATTACTACCATTGGGCCCTTTCGGCTGAGAACGACCCATAAGTCATGGCCAAATAATAAGTGAGATATTACCACCTAAGAATGACCCATAAGTCATAGCCAAACAATAAATAAGATATTACCACCTGAGAACGACCCATATTACCACCTAAGAATGACCCATAAGTCACGGCCAAACAATAAGTGAGATATTACTACCATTGGGCCCCTTCGGTTGAGATCAACCCATAAGTCATGGCCAAATAATAAGTGAGATATTACCACCTAAGAATGACCCATAAGTCATAGCCAAACAATAAGTGAGATATTACCACCTTAGAACGACCCATAAGTCATGGCCAAACAATAAGTGAGATATTACCACTTGAGAACGACCCATATTACCACCTAGGAACGACCCATAAGTCATGGCCAAACAATAAGTGAGATATTACCACCTGAGAACGACCCATGGCCAAATAATAAATGAGATATTACCACCTGAGAACGACCCATATTACCACCTAAGAATGACCCATAAATCACGGCCAAACAATAAGTGAGATATTACTACCATTGGGCCCTTTCGGCTGAGAACGACCCATAAGTCATGACCATATAATAAGTGAGATATTACCACCTAAGAATGACCCATAAGTCATAGCCAAACAATAAATGAGATATTACCACCTGAGAACGACCCATATTACCACCTAAGAATGACCCATAAGTCACGGCCAAACAATAAGTGAAATATTACTACCATTGGGCCCCTTCGGTTGAGAACAACCCATAAGTCATGGTCAAACAATAAGTGAGATATTACCACTTGAGAACGACCTATATTACCACCTACGAATGACCCATAAGTCATGGCCAAACAATAAATGAGATATTACTACTTGAGAACGACCCCTGACCAAATAATAAGTGAGATATTACCACCTGAGAATGATCCATATTACCACCTAAGAATGACTCATAAGTCATGGCCAAACAATAAGCGAGATATTACTACCATTGGGCCCCTTCGGCTAAGAATGACCCATAAGTCATAGCCAAACAATAAGTGAAATATTATATAGAAAATGTTATCCTTTACAAAAAATTGTATAGAAAATTTTATCAAAATGCTGTGACAGCAACATTATTGTAATTAAAAGCCATTAATGAAAAAAAGCATTACTCATGTCCTAATTAATGCAAGACTCCAAAAAAAAAACTCGTCATATTACCACCATTGGACCCCTTCGGCTGAGAATGACCCATAAGTCATAGCCAAACAATAAGTGAAATATTACCACCTAAGAACGACCCATATTACCACCTAGGAACGACCCATTAGTCATGGCCAGACAATAAGTGAGATATTACAACTTGAGAACGACCCATATTACCACCTAGGAATGACCCATAAGTCATGACCAAACAATAAATGAGATATTATCACCTGAGAAAGACACATGGCCAAATAATAAGTGAGATATTACCGCCTAAGAACGACCTACATTACCACCTAAGAGCGACCCATATGTCATGACCAAACAATAAATGAGATATTACCACCTGAGAACGACCCATAAGTCATAGTGATTGCACTCCAAAAGTGCAATTATAGCACCTCAATTTGCCAATTGTTAGCCTTAGTTTAGGAGTTTATATACTTCTTTAAGTATATTTTAGTATTAACTAAGTCATTTTGCTTTTTATAGGTTTTGAGCTTCATGTGAGGGGTTTCGAGTGCATTACGGATGAAAGGAGAATGTGTTTTTCAAGACAATGTTATCAAGGTACAAGCTGTTAAAGCTGTGGTACAACCAGCTGAAGCACGCGGAACTGAAACTTTGGAGAGCCATATCTCCCAAACCAGAAAGGCTACCGAAATCCATAATATATCGATTTCATATAACTTTCAAAAATCTGTCAAAATAAGCTAACCGTACGTATGGTGGCTCACCGTATGTACGATGAAAGCCTACCGTACGTACGGTACTATTCACCGCACGTACGGTCTACCAAAATTTTAAACTTCAGAAGGTTGTATTCAGCGTATACGGAACCGTAAGATGACTGTACATACAGTATGTTCACCGTACGTAGGGTGAATAGTACCGTACGTACGTTACTGGTAATTTCTGTGCATATTTTGCAGTTATATCTTCGGAAAATGACGCGATTTTGGGGATCTATCATCAATTATAGCTTAGATTTTCTGTTAGGACGAGATATAGAGAGAGAAAGTGGGTTTGTTTTGTTTTTTCTTGCATTTTTCTGTATTTTCTTAGTTTTTCTTAGCTACCAAACACTATTTTCTTCATCAATTAATGAGCAATTATCAACTCTTCATGCTTTCTTCTATGGAATCAAGTAGCTAGACATCCCTTGGATGTAATTGTGAAGATCTACCAAGAATCTTCAAGGTCTTCAATAGAGGTATATGAATTCCAATGATTTATCATTTGTTTTCTCCAATTCTTACTTCAATTGAGTTATAGACACATAGAACACTTAAATTCATAATTTAGGTTGGTAATTGCTATGCACAATCTTCTAATTGGTATAGGAATTGCACAATTGAGGATTTGACTCTAAGATTCCTATAATGAAAGAACAATCTACACTCAATTGAACTTGAATTCAAGTGTTTATAGTCGGAATCCTCCGGGTCAAGGTTCCATGGAGTGAACCTTGACTTGAGTTAAACAAAACTCCATTGAAAACCTTGTAGAGATTTGGTAAATTGAAGCAATTGCATCCAAGCTCTTTATTACTTAACTTAAATTTAGTATAATTGCCTTCTATTTTGCTTGTAATTAGCATAATTGAGTAGTCTACAACATTCCACCACCCAATCAATTTTCGTCTATTTTTAGTTCAATTTCAATTTGCTAAGCGATGCACTAGTTCATCCCATTTGTTTGGTTGTTTCGGCTTTTGTATTGCCTATATTTGGTTGATCCTTTGGGAGAACGATACCGGTGCTTACCGGTTTATACTTCAATCAACACCCGTGAATCTTGCGGGGAGCTCAAAATTAATGTACATTTGAGAGCGAATCATATGGCTAAACAATAAGTGAGATATTACCACCTGAGTGTTGGCTCAAAGATGCAATCCAAGATAGGGGGTGATTTGTTTCTCAAAAATAATCACTACTTAATGAAATAGAAAACTAATTAAGCAATGAAACAAAGAAATCAAAGTGTGTGTGCAAAGCAAGTGTGTAATAGAGAGCAAGCAACAAAAACAGAGCACAATAAGTACACGAGATTTATCGAGGTTTAGCCACAATGTGTGACCTACGTGTTCACTTCCAAGACCCCCTTGAAAACCCTTCCACTATGCAAAAACTCTTTTACCCAGCAGGTGCTAGTTGCCCAAGTGCCCAGCTTACTTTTGACAAGAGTTCTTCCCAAACTCTCAAACCCAAGTGATTTTTTCCAAGTTTCAATCAAACTTACAAGTGTTTTTACTAAGATCACTCAAACTCACTGATTACACCATAAAAGTGTAATCATAGACCTTTAATTCGCACCTTGTTAGTCTTAGATTAGTATTAATTTTCTTATTTTAGTTAGATATCTGTTTTATTATGTTTTGTATGTGTTTTTTAGGTTATAGAAGCTAAGAAAGACAAAAGAAAGTAAGAATAATCAAAGTGAGTTTAAGGCGAATAATTCAGTCATGAAAATTCAAAGTTGTGTCAGAATTTTGGACATAACTTTTTACTCCGATGTTCAATTGAGCTGATTTTTGCGCCATTATAAAGAAGACTTCAAGAGCTACAACTTGTTCTCTAATGTGTATTGGTTGAATTGACCCTTAAGGTGAAAATTAAGTTTCAAGGTGGATGGGTGAATAGTGAACTGTTCGATCGGTCTGGCAAACTTCAGAGAGAGTGTTTTACCATGCAATCGGCTGTTCAATCGGTGAACAGTACAGATCGATCAATGAACAACGCTCGTGAATAGTGAATAGTGATCGTTCGATCAGCCGTTCAATCAGTTAATACAGATCTAGAGTATAAAAGTTTTGTGTGCAAGAGAAAGAAAAAAAAAAGATGTATTAGGGTTTGTAGCAGCTAAGGGGGCGGCGGGAGAGCTCCTCCAAGGTTGGTTTTTGTGTTTTTCTTCATTTTGAGTTTAGATTTATGTTTATAATTGTAATATAAAAGTAGAAATTGTAATTTCCTTTCAATGTATTGTATTTTCTTTTATTTTCTTGTACTTTCTTTCATTTTTTTTGTACCCAAACAGTTTTGTTATTGAAGTTAATTTTAGATTTAATTGTCTTTATGCTTTCTTTACATTTCTATATGCTTTTATGATGAATTCAAGTAGTTAGATTTATCTTGAATGTGATTGTAAAGATCTACCAAAGATTTTCAAGAATTTTAATAGAGGTTTATGAACTTCAAAGCTATATTTCTAGATTTTTCTAGTTCTATTTGGTTGAGTGTTGGATATATTTGAAAACTTAAATTCATAACTCATTTGGTAATATTTATGCACAATTCAACTATCGGTATAAATCTTGCACATTTCTAAGGTTTGTTTATATGGCCCTATTAATTTTTTTAATTTATACATTCAACTAAAATATAAACTCAAGATTTTATAGTCAAAATATTCCGAATCAAGAATCCACGGAGTGATTCTTGATTTGAATTATAAAAATCCTCTATTAAAATTCTTGTTGTGAATTGGTGGATTGAATCAATCATATCCAAGTTTTCATTTTTAATGGCTTTAATTCTAGTTTTAATTTGTTTTACTTTAATTGCCTAATTAATTACTTTAATTTTCATTGTACAAGTTTAGTAATCTAAAATCCCATCAAAAACCAAAAGATTTTTGGTCATTTTATTTTAGATCCAACTCCCCACATAATTGCAATCAAATCCTAAGTTAGGTTAGTATGAGTTGAGTGCTAGAGCCTATATTTGGCTAGGTCCCTTAAGAGAGAATGATACCGGATCTTCCGGTTTATACTTCATCGCAACCACCGTGCTCTTGCAGGGTACTAACTTCATTTGTAGGAATATTGCATTTGGGGTCGAGTCACTTACAGGTGTACAAACTCATCCAATCAAATAAATGAAGATTATACAAGGATCAACTCTCACAAAGAGTGAATAAATGAGTTCAGCTCAATAAGTACCCCAAATCTCAGCAAAGAGAATGTTTTTCTGATAGAATCGAGAATTTCAGCTTTCAATTTGTTGTGCAACGCTTAGCTTCTTGGAATCTTATGCATAAATGCTGTGGGGTCTTGTCTTTATAGTCTTGCATTGATTTTAGCCGTTGGTAGTGGTTGAGGAAACATTTAATGCTAGATCAGACCTTCAGAACATTCAAAAATGTTACTGTTACAGATAAGGAGTTGACTCTTGTTCTGAATGTGTCAACTCTTTTTGTTCTGATTTCTGATTCACAGCAAACTGTCTCAATACGTCGACTCCTGAAAATCAATGAATCAACTCTTTCTGCATTTCGTCAGGTATCACCAAGGCACTGCCCAAATGAGTAAGCTCCTGAAGAACAATATGTCGACCCTTTTTGGACTTTCTTCAAGACTTGCCTTTTGGACCAAGATGTCGACTCTTTTTCTGAAGGAGTCGACTTTTTTGTGTTTCTTCAAATTTCACCAAGTCTTTGTCTAAATGAGTCATCTCCAGAATATCAAAAAGTCGACTCTTTTTGGATCTTGTTTAAAACCTTGCTTTCTGGACCATTGTGTCGACTCTTTCTATTGAAGGTGTCGACTTTTTTTCTGAGCAGATTCAGATCCAAGCTACTATCTCAATATGTCGACTCCTAGGAACCATGAGTCGACTCTTTTTTATCTCAGGTCCTTAACTTTTGAAAGACTTCTTCAATGTCTTCAAACTCTTCATAGATCATTCAACTAAGTCTTCTAAGGCTTGAAAAGACTTTTTCAATGCATGTTGAATTTCAAGAACACCCTCAATTTTTTTAAGATGAAATCAATCCACTTTGATTACTTATAGGATTTTCAATCAATATCACTTTTTCCATTTATCCAAGACTTTACCAAAGTCTACAAGAGAGCTTCTAAGTCTTGTGATCTCTTTCTAACTGATCTTCTATTCTTCCCAGGCATCTTTAATCTTTTTGAGATGAGATTACGAGCATACTCTTGTTGAAAGATCTTCAATGACTGTATCAACCCTTTACATGGGTCATTAACCTTCAACAACCTTGATAAGTTTGCAACATACAAAATTTTCAATATCTTTCATTGTATTAAGCTTTAAGAGATAATCTATTTGAAATTAAAGTATAACATAATCTGAATACTAAGTAGAACCATTAAATCACTAATATAGTGTTTTGTTATTATCAAAATCAAAATATGTAGTCAACATTGAGAATGACTCATAAGTCATGGCCAAACAATAAGTGAAATATTACCACGATTGGGCCCCTTCGGCTGAGAACGACGCATAACTCATGGTCAAACAATAAGTTAGAGATTACCACAATCCACTCATTCTTTTCCTAGAAGGTTCCGCTTTCTTTGATTCTTCCATTTTTTTTGTATCTCTATTATTTTCCCAGTAAATCCTTGTAAGGCAATCACCGGAAAAAACCAAGTCATAACCAATCATCCCCAAACTCACGTTTGCAATGTCAACATATGCATATATGCAGTACCTGGTTCCTAAATCTGAAAGTCATTATTTTGAAATAATGCATTGCTTTAGCTATATGCATGCACCTGGTGGGTTCCAAGGTTTTGCCCTCATTGAACTTAAGCCAATTTTGTTCCAGGCATGTGGAATAAAGTAAGCCAAGTCAAGTTTGATATTATACCCCATCTTGCTCTCCATTGTTAACTTCAATCAACATTCGCACCACAAGAAGAGAAAGCAGTGGGAAAACGTTTCCTGTCCAAATACGGCACGAAATGGGTTTAGGCGTTCTCAAAATTTTCTTGAGAACTAGAGATAATAGTATTAGTTTGATTAATCCAGACTTTCCACCTAAGCACACAGATCGAGAAAGCTTGCACGGACCATTAATCTTGTCTGTATATGTGAAGGTTCACTCGATTGTTGGCTATTAGACTACATGTACTGTAACCAGTGGCGGCCGGAAGGCCCGGCGGAGGCCACAGCTCTCCAAAGGTTAAAAATTTTGCTTTATACTTTATAAATTTTTAATATTCAAAATGCAATATAATATATCGGTCCTCTCAAAATTTTAAAATTTCACTTTATCCTTATAGATTTTTGAATATTTAAAATGCAACATGATGTATTGTATCTCCAGAGTTTTTAAATTTCACTTCACCCTTGCACCTTTATAGAATTTAAAAATTTAGAATACTATAAGGTGTATTTTTTATTTAAAAAATCAAAAAATATTTCTTAACCCTTCTTTTAACAAAAAAAAATTTTTTTGTCCCCAACCAAAATTCTAGGTTCACCACTGGCTGTAACCATACCCTATTTACTAATCCAATGCTCGAAGACCTGGGTTGTGTGTATAGGGTTAATGCTATACATATCCAAAACTTTTATATAGAATGTCTGTACACAATAATGTAGTTGCTTGTAGTCCTTTTAATTCAAACGAAAACTCTCAACCATCTTGGCTCATAATGATGTCAACCTCACTCACATCATTATCATTCTGCTAGAGTGTTCCGCATAAAAATTTTGTAAACATAGAAAAATTTTCTATCAGCTTTTAGTTAATCAAACAGGTAGCCCCACCTAGTGAGTGCCTTGGGGCATACAAGAATAATTTATGGAGTGTTAACCGATTAAAAGTCAATCTTATTGTGGCCAGTGTCACAGTAAAATGATATGCGTATTACAGAAGTAACATAGGTTGGGGGGGTTGGTCAAGTCCTCAAGCAACATGGGCACAAACCATAGAGGGAGTCCCCTATAAGATACCATATGGACAGGTTAGGAATTTGAAAGCAAGCTGGAATATCTTCTTGGCTTCCCATACCACTTGTTTCTCTATATGAGGCCACATCAAAACACAGCCACATTTCATTCTTCATCCCATGGCTACTCATGACATCCCCTTGTGTGTGTTGCTACTCACATTTTCTCTAACAATCCCACAATTCGTATCCACTTTGGCGCAGTCTGACACTTACATTGTCCATATGGACTTATCGGCCATGCCCAAAGCCTTCCCTAGCCACCATAGTTGGTACTTGGCCACCATTGCATCCATATCGGATAACACTAGAGCTAGCACCACCGCCACAGCTTCCACAACCACTTCATCCTCCTTCTCCTCCTCCTCTAAACTCATCTATGGTTATACTAATGTTATCCATGGTTTTAGTGCAAGTCTCTCTCCGTCTGAGCTTCAAGCCATTAAAAGTTCCCCCGGCTATATTTCTTCCTTTAGAGACATGCCGGTTGAAGTTGACACGACTCACTCGTCCCAATTTCTCGGCCTAAGCTCCGACTCGGGTGCATGGCCGGCGGCAGACTATGGCAAAGATGTCATAATTGGGTTGGTCGACACGGGGATATGGCCTGAAAGCAAGAGCTTCAACGACGATGGAATGACCGAAATTCCATCAAGATGGAAAGGGGAGTGTGAAAGTGGCACCCAATTCAACTCCTCAATGTGCAACAAGAAGCTCATCGGAGCTCGCTTTTTCAACAAAGGCCTACTTGCTAAGTTTCCCAACTTGACCATTTCAATGAATTCCACCCGCGACACCGACGGCCACGGCACCCACACTTCGTCCACGGCGGCAGGGAATTACGTGGAGGGCGCGTCCTACTTCGGCTATGCCTCAGGAACTGCTAGAGGCATAGCTCCACGGGCCCATGTGGCCATGTACAAGCCCTTGTGGGAAGAGGGAGCGTACGCGTCTGATATTCTCGCCGCGATTGATCAGGCAATCGTCGACGGCGTTGATGTCCTGTCCCTATCCTTGGGCCTAAATGGTGTTCCATTGTATGAAGACCCTGTCGCCATAGCCACATTCGCGGCCTTGGAGAAGGGCATATTTGTCTCTACATCAGCAGGAAATAACGGACCGTTTCTCGAGTCCCTGCACAATGGGACACCTTGGGTTCTTACCGTTGCTGCCGGTACCATGGATCGTGAATTCAGTGGGACAATCACTCTTGGCAATGGAGTTACAATCACAGGCCCGTCTCTCTACCCGGGAAATTCAACTTCAAGTCTACATCCAATTGTTCTGATTGATTCTTGTGATGATGCAAAGAGCTTGAAGAAAATTGGGCACAAGATCGTTGTGTGCCAGGACAAGAATGATTCTCTCGGTCAACAAGTTTATCATGTTCGAAACGCGAATGTTACCGGCGGCATCTTCATAACAAACAACACTGACTTAGAATTCTTCACACAGAGCACCTTTCCTGCTGTGTTTCTGAATCTTCAGAATGGGGAAGCAGTTCTGGACTACATCAAAAGCAGCAATGAGCCAAAAGGAAGGCTTGAATTTCAAGAAACAAGTCTCGGTACTAGGCCAGCACCAAGAGTGGCTAGCTATAGCTCAAGAGGGCCATCTCCAAGCTGCCCATTTGTACTCAAGCCCGACCTTCTGGCTCCCGGCGCATTAGTCTTAGCTTCATGGCCTCAGAATACTCCGGTGACTGACGTGAAATCCGGGCAACTTTTCAGTCCCTTCAATATTTTGTCCGGCACTTCCATGTCCTGCCCACATGCCGCCGGAGTTGCAGCACTTCTGAAGGCGGCACACCCTGAATGGAGCCTGGCGGCCATCCGATCTGCCATGATGTCAACTTCCTATTCGACGGACAACGCTTTCAACCCCATTCAAGACTTTGGAAAAAACAACCAACCGGCAACTCCTCTAGACATGGGAGCTGGCCATGTCGATCCTAACAAGGCTCTAGACCCTGGACTCGTTTACGAGGTAAAAACAGAAGATTACGTAAATCTTCTTTGTGCATTAAATTATACCGCGAAGCAAATACGAACCATCACAAGGTTGACATCTTACGATTGCTCGAATCCGTCCTTGGACCTCAACTACCCATCTTTCATTGCATTCTTCAATGCAAATGACTCGGCATCGGACGTGAAAACCATACAAGAATTTGTAAGGACAGTGACTAACGTTGGAGAGGGAATGACTACTTACGTTGCTAAACTGGCCCCTATGGACGGATTGAAAGTCAGGGTCGAGCCTGACAAATTAGTTTTCAGGCAAAAGTATGAGAAGCAAAGCTACAAGCTGAGTATAGAAGGACCAAGGCTGATGAAAGAGATGGTGGCGTATGGTTCTCTGAGTTGGGTGGAGATTGAAGGCCAATATGTAGTCAGAAGTCCCATTGTGGCAACGAGCATAAGTTCAGAAGTAGTGTCAGGGCAGAATTAACTCATTTTGTTTGCATTTAATAAACTGTTTTTCTTATTAATTTCCAGATAATATTTGATCGATTGGTGAAGATGATTGCAGCTCAATGGACAGAGTGTTGTGTTGTGTTGTGTGGTTGTTAATGAAGTGGCTTTCTCAATCACAAACATGCATATCTACTATATAATAAGTATGGTGAGCGCTACTGTTGCAAGTTTCGACTTGCTTTTCCGTTGGTCTATTCTGTCCCTTTGTTATCTGCTTTTGGGACGATTCTGCCCTTCATTTCTTGCTTCCCAATGAACCGCCACAGTGTCCGGACATATTTACCCCTCTTTTTTATCAAGTTCCGATCCAACTTTTTCCTTGGACGAATATAACAACTATGGTCGGCGCTACTGTGCAAGTTTCGACTTGCTTTTTCGTTGATCCATTCTGTCCTTTTTTATCTGCTTTTCGGACGATTCTGCCCTTAATTTTTTGCTTGCTAATGAACCGCCACAGTGCCCGGACGTATTTACCCCTCTTTTTTATCCCGTGAAAGCTTCTGTTCCAACGAAAAACGTTGTGTGCATTAGTCTCTTTCTTCTCGCGGGGCTCGAAGCTGGCAGACGCACAGAGGGAAGATAGGCTTTAGTCTTCGGCCATTATTCCTTCTCTCTCTCTCGCTCTCTCTCTCTCTCTCTCCTAAAAAAAAATATTTGACAACAAAAATTTGTAGATATCTTTTAGATTTTTGGTCAGATGCTTATCGTCTTGGTTTTTGTGTTATACGCCCATGGACTTCTGAATATCTTGTTCTTCTGTCTTGTTGAGATCATATCTGCTTTTAGGTCTTGCATTCATTTTCTCTGCGTTCTCATGGGTTGACTGCTGTATCTCCTTCCGGTGGTATGTACTGCTTGTTCGTGGATGTGGATTTTATTCTTTCTGATTGCTCTGTTTTCTTCTTTACTTATGTTGGATTTTTCACTTTTGATCGAGTATTGTGTGAGTTCATGATCTATTTTGATTTTCTATTTTTTGGGCTCGCAGCTATGATCTTTGACTTCTCAATTTCCTTGCCGTGACTGCTCTGTTTCTTTTCCACGGTATGTATTATTTGTTCTTTGACGCGGGTTTTGTGTCTTTTAATTGCTCTGTTTTGTTTTGTATTTATGTTGGGTTTTTTGCTTTTGATGCAATGTTCTGTGAAGTCATCGTCTATTCTTATTTTCTGTTTTGTGTCTTGCTGCTATCATCTTCGAGTTCTCTATTGTTATGTTGTTAGTCTTCTTTCTGTTTTATGGTTTTGTTGGTTGTTTGAATAAATGGCTTGTTTTCGGCATCCTGGCTTTGATCGTCGACTCTAAGCAAGTTATTTTCTTTGTAGATTTGGTTTTTTTTTTTTTCTTAAAAACCCCTTTGAATCATCAAGTTCAGATAAGTTGCTGTTTTTGTGGATTTGTTTTTTTTATAAAAAAACAAGTTTAAGTTTTACCTTTGTGTACGATTTTATTTTTAAGCAGGAATAGATTGCTTAGTTTTATTTTGCCTTTCGCTCTTAACAATAAGGACTAAGATTTTCCTTGTGCTTTTTTAAATTCGCTATTGTTTAATTTGTTTTCTGGGCTCGTCAATTTGATGCTTCAGTTTATTCCTATAAGTGGACTGGTTCTCAAATCTTGTATTAGATATGTGGACAAAAACTTGGTTTGGATTTCTTTTTTTTAGTTCCAGCGTCATGGGATTTCAGCCTGCAAAAAACAATCTTAATTTTTTACTTTTAGGTAGTATGACAGGGATTTTAAATGTCATCATCGTTCCTTCCAATCTTATGTTTTATTGTTTGTGAATTGGCTTTGATATTGCTGGTGAGAGGAAAAAGGGTAATGCAAGCAGAATGTTTAGATTTGTTTGTTTGTTTGAAAATTTTTAAATTTCAGAAAAAGATATTCCAAAGTATAAGAAAAACTCGAATGTTATTTTTCATAAATGAGAAATTTAAAATATATTTGTGTCGAATATTATAAATTATTCAATAGTCTCTATAAATTACACTTCATAAAATATAAACATATTCAATATCAGTCTTTGCTCAGTTGCTATGTATATTTCTCTCTGTATATGTAATATAGGCAAGTGTGTGCATATATTTATATGAATGTTGATTCAATTTCACTGCGCCCAAATCCTGGCTGGCAGTGCTGTGCTTCTACATTCTTTCGGGACTGACTTTCTTTTTTTCTCCTCTTATATATCTTAATAAATGAATGAACTCTTCCTGAAACTAAAAAGGGTAGAAATGAAATTGTGACTATCAACTACTGTCATGACGAAACTAAAAAGGGAATAAATGAAATTGTGGCTATGAACTTCTGCCATGATATCAGGCACCCTTTATTTTACATTTCAGTTAGCTTACTGGTAGTTTAAATCTGGTCTCTTTCATTTCTTTTGGCTCGTTAGTTTTGCTGATATGGTGCTTTCATGTTAGCTTGTTAATTAAATTGAGTTAGATGGTTCCTCTCACATTCAATCATGAATTATAAGAACATACTTCTGACTCCTTTGGTCAATATGATATTTACTTTTTCTTATCATCAAATGCTATTTGTAACGTTCTTATAAATTCCAATTTTTTGGTATTCCAGTATATTGACAAAGCACAAGATGCTTGATATTTATAGCACTCTAATAGTTAAGTATGTAGGAAGAAGTTTCTCATGGAAGTCATTGCTGACACCAGTCTAACCAAGTGTGACCAAATTAAATAAAAAATAAGCATGACGTGGATACAGATTAATGAATGCAGACCAAAGTTTCTCATGGAAGTCATTGCTGACACCAGTCTAACCAAGTGTAACCAAATTAAATAAAAAATAAGCATGACGCAGATACAGATTAATGAATGCTGACCACGAAGAAGTTTCTCATGCAAGTCATTGATGACACCAGTCTAACCAAATTAAATAAAAATTAAGCATGACGCAGATACAGATTAATGAATGCAAACCAGACTTTAAAAACAGCAGTTGACATAGCTGCCTGTTAGTTGTGTTGGTCTTGTTGAACTACGCACCTTACTGTTAAAACCCTTTTTTCCTAATGAAAAATCTAAGTTATATATCTAACAAGGCCCAACAACTCCATTTCTTGTTAACAGATAAATGCCATGCTTCATAGCTGTCTGTCCTCCAGACAGCCTTACAAGAGCAGGCATATATATATATGTGTAATGTGTGTGTCTGCTTTTGGGATATCACTGCCTCTAGACAAAGCTTAATATGTAGAATCTGTATTATTGGTCCTCTAAATCTGATCCCTTTCATTCTTTTTGGCTACTTAGTTTTGCTGATATGGTGCTTTGATGTTACCTTGTTAATTAAATTGTGTTAGATGCCTCCCTATCACATTCAATCGTGAACTATAGGACCATTGTTCTGAGCGCTTTAGTCAATATGATATTTACTATTTTTTCCCATCAACTGCTATTTTTAACTCTCTTATAAATTAAAATTTTCTGTTATACCAGTGCATTGACAAAGCGCAAGATATAAACTGCTTGTATTCTCAGGTATGTCTTTCTTAGTCATTTCCTACCTCTCATGGACATTAATCAAGTTATTATTTGTTTGACATGCAAATAGATTTTCTAATCAATGAGCCTAATGTTGTTTTACTGATAAACTCGTGCTTTTTAAAGTTGCATCCTAATAATATGTGCATCACTGTATTACTTGATGAGCATTGACTAACATTGTATTCCATGATTTTAGATACTGTTTACATTGAGTAATGATGATGATAGTTGAATTCGATATCATTCATGTTCTCATATGAAAATTAAAAGAGTGACAATAATAAATAAAAAAAACCATTGAGCGGTTCAGACTACCAGGTTAATATGATGACGTGATGTGCTCAATCAAATAAAAATTAACATATTCTCCTATTTTAGATTAATTGACCTAACTTTTACGTTGATTGACTTAATTTTTAGAATGCTGGAAACAAAACTTGTTGTAACATGTTCATAGCAAAAATAGGTTGGTTAGTTTTCTTTGCCTTGTGGCTGGCCATGATTGATATATCAAAATTGAACCTTAAGTCTGACTTTTATTTTGTTATGTGGTGGCGAGTTATAGGAAATTAATGGATGACTTTGGTATTGCTGGTGAGAGAAAAAAATGTAATGCCAAGAGCATGTCTAGATTTTGTGGAGAGTTTGGTGCCTTTTGATTGAAAACACCCCCTTTTCCTAAGCCGGTTTATATTTGTAGAGATGAAAATGCGGAAATCCAAAACAGCCAATAAAAATGAGGAAACTCCTATAACTCAGGTGCAAAAGGAGCCAACAATATCAAAGATTGTCCAAAGCCCACCTGCACAAAAGACCGGGCCTATGCATTTAGGTATAGATTTCAACAACTCCAATCAAAATTTATACTTACAATTTAAACATTGTATTCCTTTTGTGCGCGCATGAATAAACCATATTATAAACTAGGCAAATATTATGTGTGCAATGAAGGAAAATACAGAAGATAGCTCCCTGGGGGGGGGGGAACAGGAATGGAGAGAAGAAATGGGTACCTTTCAACTATAATGTCTTAATTGTTGCCTGTAGTGTCAATATGAGTATATTGAGGGTTGTTTTTCTAGCTTGTGAGAATAGAAGGTTACGAATAAATGAGGTTACACGAGGCCGGTATAATAGATTGTCTGAAGATAAGAAGGAAGCCGCACGAAAAAAAAGGCGAGAGTCATATGCAATGAAAGAGAAAAATAAAGCAATAGTTATATTGCTAATCATTGCAGCAATTGTAAAGCTTAATCTATAGTCCTTTAATTTTATTCCAATTATATATATATATATATATATAGGAAATTTACAAATGAGCTGCCCAACTATAGAAAGCAAAGAGGCTGATAATGATAACAGCGAACTTCTTCTCCAACAATATAGTGAATCGTCAAAAGGCCCACAGGCTAAAAAATGCATGCCAACGAAGGTAGTGTACGGTCAAAGTACAGGAATTGAACCATTAGGTATGTGAAAAGTTAATATTACACCTAATATTTGTGCTTTTCTAATAGGTTGCTAATTACTATAGAAAATTTAAGCTTGTACTTGTTGCATTTGAAATTGGCTGTTTCTTGAATATTTGTACAAAATGCAAGTTATTATTATATAAAAACATAAAAGAGTTATTATGTGCAGACAAGGGTATATTGCATTATACATTGAATGATTTCAATAATGATCAATTTAGAAATCAAAGTGTGGTCATAGGGGCTAAGGTGTCTCAAGTTGAGCCAGGTATAGTCTAGCCTTAAAGCATGTTACCTTATTTAGAAACTACCCCCCAGCCAAGCAATAAACAATATTACTACATTTGTTTTTTGTTGAAGCTGATGAACACCAAACTAGGCAGCTTGCTGATAGCAATATTGGTAAGCAGCTCCTACAAATAGATAATACATATATTACTACATCCAACTTTGTTACTTTAATACGTCTCTTATTACCATGATTGTGATTATATGTTGTAGACCAGACTAATATGTTGAAGAGACAGAAAAGGAGCGCTCGAGGTATTGAGCTTTTTTTTCATAGATAACATACAACTTAAGCTTATACTGCCACAAAAAAATATTAACTGAGCCAAACAAAACAACCCCCCTGCCCCCTGTACGCTTCCTTTTAGGTGGCAATGGATCTAAACAAGTTATTTTACAAGACATAATGTATGTGCCGGATATATTGCCAACAGTTGAACCATGTAGACATTGCAAGGCAAAGAGGTTTTACCTTGAGCCAAATGGTTTTTGTTGCTGTGATGGGGAGGTATTATTGACAACCAATGATGCTCCTGAAGATCTCTACAATTTATATTGTTCAAATTCAGATGAATCAATAGAATTTCGAAAATATATCCGTGCTTACAATAATACCTTTGCGTTCACATCATTTGGGGTTAAATATGATAAAGATTTATGTAGAAGGAACAAAGGAATTTACACCTTCAGAGTCCAAGGACAAGCTTATCATTATATTAATGAATTATTGCCACTAGATGGCCATCCCTCGTATCTACAGCTATATTTCTATGATACAGAACATGAAATAGATAATAGGTTGAATGTTTCGGATAAATTGGATCCTAATCTTCTACACAAAATTATACAGATTTTAAAGATTAATCCATACGCTAAGTTTTTTAGAAGCCTTGCTAATATTCCGAATTTACAAAATTATGAAATAGTGCTAAGATCAAATATTTCTGGTTTAGATCAAAGAATCTACAATATTCCTTCAACTTCTCAGGTAGCTGGAATATGGCTTGAGAGTAGTGGTGGTGTCGAACGTAAAGAGCGAGACATTATTCTCTATAGTCATTCTGGCTTTAGTCATAGAGTGCAGTATTATTTTGGATGCTTCGACCCTTTACAATATCCAATGATATTTCCTTGTGGTGATAGTGGGTGGCATCAAGGAATTCATAAAGTGAAGAGAACAGTTCGAAAACTATGCGAGGGTTTGCAATTAGTTGATGCATCCCAAATAGTGTCTGCAAATGATTTGATTGAAAATGAAACAAAAGGTAACCGCTATTTATAGACCACTGTGAACTTATTTCCCCATTAATCTCATGTGTCTGACATTGTACTTGGCAAATGCCAGTTTTGCAAGCAGGCCGAAGAAATGGATCAATAGTTTCGTGTCGTGAGTACTACTGCTATAAATTGCAAATTCGACCTGGTGATAAGTCTGTACTTTTATGTTCTGGCCGCTTACTACAACAATTTGTTGTTGATATGTGTATCAAAATTGAAACTTCTAGATTGGATTACTTCCGTAGTAAGCAATAAGAAATTAGAGCTGAGCTTTATCAAGGAATTATGGATAGTGTTGCCATGGGTAAGAGCCAAGGTTATAAGGTTGGAAGACGGATTATTCTACCCACATCTTTTATAGGGGGGCCTAGAGATATGCGTTGGCAATATATAGATGCCATGACCTTAGTTCAAAAGTTTGGAAAACCAGATTTATTTGTTACCATGACTTGTAATCCTTCATGGTCTGAGATTAAAAATGAATTGCAACATGGCCAAGAGGCACAAAATAGACCAGATTTAATTGCGCGTGTATTTAGAGCAAAACTAGAACAACTAAAGATTGAATTGTTTAAGCGGCAAATATTTGGACCAGTGGCAGCTTATGTGTATGTCATTGAATTTCAAAAAAGGGGCTTACCCCATGCACATTTTTTATTGATTCTAAAGCCAAATTTTAAACTTACCTCTCTTGAATCATATGATAAGATCGTATGTGCAAAGTTACCTAACAAGGAAAAAACCCCACATTTATATGCTATGGTTATCAAATATATGATACATGGTCCTTGTGGAAAATTGAATCTTACTAACGTGTGCATGAAATCTAATGGATTCTGTAAAAATAGATATCCCAAAGCATTTTGTTCTGTGACAACAAATGCAGATGATTCTTACCCATTGTACAGGCCCCGTGATGATGGCCAAAAAGCCAAGGTAAGAGGCCTGTACCTTGATAATCGATGGGTTATACCATACAATCCATACTTGTTATCCAAATTTGACTGTCATATTAATGTCGAGGTGTGCTCCACTATTAAAGCAGTTAAATATTTGTATAAATATGTATATAAAGGACATGACCAAGTAGCATTTTCTATGATCTCCCAACACGAAGTCGAAAATGTAGACGAAATCGAGCAGTTCCAATCTGCAAGATGGATATCACCTCCTGAAGCAATGTGGCGAATTTATTCATTTGTTTTAAATGAGATACAACCTTCTGTTATAAGTTTACAATTACATTTAGAAAATAATCAACTTGTAACATTTAGAAATAATGATGATCTTGGTTATGTTGTTCGTAACGATTTTTTTGCGAAATCAATGCTAACTGAATATTTCAACATGAACAAAACTTTATCAGAAGATGCCAAGCTTTTTTATCGACAATTTCCACAACATTTTGTTTGGGACCGCCAAAAAAAAATTTGGGCCCCCAGGAAAAAGGGTGAAGTTATCGGTAGGATTGTCACTGCAAGTCCTCTTGAAGGTAAGCGTTATTATTTGCGATTATTGTTAAACCATATTAGAACAGCCTCATCATTTAACGATTTGAAATATGTGAAAGGTGTTACAATGCCATCATTTCGTGAGTCTGCTCTCTTGCATGGATTACTAGAATCTGATAATAGCTTAGAACTTTGCTTACAAGAGGCATTGTTATATCAAATGCCTTATAGTTTACGCCGACTTTTTGCAACTATTTTAGTTTATTGTAGCCCCAACAATCCACAAAAATTATGGGCAACTTTTGAATCTGTGATGTCGGAAGACTACATAAATATGCAAAATCTTACAAAATCTCAGATTAGGATTAAAGTGTTGCGCAGTGTAAATTCAACACTTGAATCTATGGGTAGAAATATCAGTACTTATAATATCACTGAAGATAACATTACTTTGAATGAAGAAGAAACTGCTTCAAAAGAGATAGAACATGAACTTAGTATTGTAGTTTCTGACCAAGATCTTCTAGCTATATCAATGTTAAATACAGAGCAAAAGGCAGCTTACAATATTATAATAAATAGAGCCCTCACAAATAAACCTGGAGCTTATTTTATAGATGGGCCTGGTGGTACTGGAAAAACATTTTTATATCGTGCAATACTAGCTGCAATTAGATCTAAGGGTTATGTTGCTCTTGCTACAGCCACATCAAGAGTAGCTGCTTCTATTTTACCTGGAGGGCGAACTGCCCATTCTAGATTCAAGATACCTATTATACTTGATGATAACTCAAATTGTAATGTTAGTAAGCAAAGTGGCCTTGCTAAATTATTGCAAGTTGCCAAGCTTATTATATGGGATGAAGCATCGATGGCAAGGAGAGAAGCAATAGAGGCTTTTAATAGAATGTTAAAAGATATAAATGGTTCTGAGTTAACCTTCGGAGGAAAGGTAGTCGTTTTTGGAGGTGACTTTCGACAAGTCCTCCAAGTAGTTCCAAGAGCTACCAAACAGCAAATGATTGATGTGAGCCTAATTAGTTCAATTTTATGGGCCACGTTAGAAAAAATACAATTAACACAAAATATGCACGCAAGATTTGATACTTCTTTTTCTAATTTCTTACTACGTGTTGGTGATGGAACTGAACAGCCTTCTATTGATGATAGGATTCCATTGCCACCAAATATGATAATTCCTTATCAAGATCACCCTGATTCCTTGAACGTTCTAATAAATTTAGTATTTCCTTGTTTAGAGACATATGTTAATGATTTAGATGTCATGATAAATAGAGCTATATTGACACCGAAAAATGATTGTGTGGATGAAATAAACAACCTCCTCATTAATAGATTCCCAGGTGACCCAACTATATATAAAAGTTTTGATAAAACTTCTAACCCAACTCAGCAAGGTCAATATGAAGACTTTTTGAATAGTCTTACTCCAAATGGACTTCCCCCTCATATATTAGTCCTAAAGCCAAATTGTCCAATTATACTGCTTAGAAATATAGACCCTCCTGAAGGTTTGAGCAATGGTACACGTTTAATTTGTAAAAATTTAGAACCTAATATGATTGATGCAGAAATAGCAATTGGCCATCATCGAGGAAAAAGAGTTTTCTTACCAAGGATTCCCCTGGAACCTTCTGAAACTGATAAATATCCTGTTGCTTTCCAAAGAAAACAATTTCCAATCAGATTGTGTTTTGCTATGACAATTAATAAGTCTCAGGGTCAAACTCTTGAATATGTGGGATTATATTTACGACAACCTGTTTTTTCTCATGGCCAGCTATATGTTGCTTTGTCACGAGCAAAAAATGAGAACTCCGTAAAAGTACTTATGAAACCTGTTTCTGCTGACGATGTTAATGTATCTTGTACAAAAAACGTAGTCTACCGTGAACTACTAACATCAACAGGAATGCATTACTGAATACTCATTCGTGTGTAAGGTACAGATGTAAAAAATATAATATTGACTGTGTAGAATTTCTAGATGTACTTGTTTTTCTTTTTTTTTTTGTATGTTTTTATAAAAGACAAGCCAACTTTGAACTGCTTATTTGCTTTTTACCTTTCTATTAATAAAAAAGTGTTTCATAAAAATGAAATTTATATTATGTCAACATCATTATGACCGGATCTTGGTTGCTTAAATACAGGACATCCAAAATGCCAAAGAATTTAAAAACAATCAATGACATCACTCCTCAATCAAAATTCTGGACTGTCAAAGTTCTTGTGCTGGAGAAGGGATACCCGCAAGATCCAATTTCAAGCCCTAAGAAATACCGAAGGTTTATGTTAGTTGACTCAGAGGTAAGTTGTGTATCAAATATGCTCCCGTATTTATTTATTTACTCTAAAAAAGAGCATTTATATTTTTTACTTCTCATTAAAGATGTTGCCCTAACTTCTCCTATCAATCACACCATTTATAATTTCTATTCCTATTAAAGATGCTGCTTTAACATATCTGTCATCAAATTTGTTCTTGTCTATATGCATAGGGTACACGAGTGCAGGCTACTATATTTGCAAGTGACATCCAACTTTTTAAAAATTCGCTGACTATTTTCAAAAAGTACTATGTCTCTAATGCTATTGTAAAGCCAGCTCATCCAAAGCATCGCTCAGTCACAAATGATTATCAGTGGATTATCAATAGCAGGACACTTGTTGAAGAAGTTCATGATGACACTGACACAAGCATCATAGTTAAATATAACTTCACTCCTTTTTCTCAACTCCAAAAATATGTTGACTGCTTGTCAGAAGTTGGTAAGCTATTGCACATTTTTTTTAAACATACACATTGGTTTCTAGCATAAATTATTAATGAATACATGTGCATTTATACATAGATATCATTGGTGTGGTGATAAAACAACTAGCGGTCAGGCAGCTGCAAACAAAAAGTGGATGGTCTACTATTCAGGAAGTCCTGCTTATTAATCAGGAGTAATATCCAGAACGATTTGTCTTGCTTGTGTTTTTCACCTGATGCTTGCACATTTCTTAAATTTTATTTTATCCCAGATTCAAACCACTTCTCCTCACTATGTGGGACCATTTTGTTAATAATGAGTCTGCTGCGATAGGAACTGTTGTGAATGAATATCCTGTTATAATTGCAGTTCGTTTGAAAGTGGTCTCCTATAATGGTTAGTTAAACTATTACAATAAAAATCTACATTTTATGGCTAACCAAATTAACTCCTAATGTATTCCCTGAAAATATTTCCCAGGCCTATCGCTATCAACTAAATCATCAAGTTCATTCCTCATAAATCCTGACATTCCAGAGGCAGCCAAGTTACACTCCTGGTAAATAATATTTGCTCATGTCATTAAATTTCTTACTACCTACTTGAACCTATAATATCTTTCTCTATCTTTATATATAGGGTTAATAACAATGAACCCAAGTTGAAAACTCTTGCATCAGAGCATGCATTATTACGGGCAGGAACAAGCTTTGGGCCTCCTAAACCAGAAGACATTATACTTATTGACAAAATCCAACCAGCATCAATCAATGTATAGTTTCACTACTTTTAATTTTTCACAACTAAGCACTTACTAAGTCAATATTATAGTTTCAATTAATATTATCTGCATAATTGTAGCAAATGTTTTGGGTTAACGCTGCTGTGAAAATCAAAAAACTTAATCAAAGTTTCTGGTACATGGCATGCAACAAGTGCCACAAGGGCATAAGTGTTGAATATAACAGGATCTTCACTTGTATTCACTGTAATTGGGAAGATGCAATAGCCCAACCAAGGTATGATTTTATAAATACTTAAAGCTGTATTTTACACTTAGCATAATTTGAAAACAACCCTTTTCTGCTATGCCTTAGTTGTATACTCAACACTTCACATTCAACAACTCCAACATTTCATCGATTAAAAAATGTTGTTGTTTGAATTCCACTTCTCATATTAAGAACATATAAATACATATACTTGCTTCAAACCATCTTAATATTAAAGATAACTATTATTCTACAGCCATGATAAGCCCAATCCTTAATTGTCAATATCCAATGTTGACATATTAAAATCACATTATTTTATTATAGATGCCGTTTTGAAGTAGATCTTGAAGATGATTCCAAAATCATTGCCGCAACTTTATTTGGGAAAAATGCTGAAAAACTCTTTCCTTTTACTGCCACTGAATTGATGGAGCACACAAATGAGGTATTATATAGTAAGTGTTCTCAAATTCCATCTGCATATTATCTATTAACATTCAGTATTTCCAAATACTTTAATTTTTCATAGGAGGGATTCATTGATATCCAGATGTTTAAAGATGTTTCAGCCACAACAAAACAATTTGTGCTTCTGAAGACTTACCAGTTCGAAACTCATGGAGAAATCCAGCAAAA
The DNA here is from genome assembly GCA_033060915.1 of Euryodendron excelsum. NCBI lineage: Eukaryota > Viridiplantae > Streptophyta > Magnoliopsida > Ericales > Pentaphylacaceae > Euryodendron > Euryodendron excelsum. Next base: position 5,554,359 of record CM065389.1, on the reverse strand, counting down.
GTTCAATATTGTATCTGTTCATGATGAGCTCCCACAGAGCTCAACGGCTGCTTCTTCACAGCCTCTGGACTGACCACCATGATAACTAACTAGAAGCTTGTATATAAGTAACTGAAACCTAGCAAGGTTTCATAAAGCATATATCTTTTGCTATTACCGCATCGTATAGATAGTATAATCTGAAGCTTCCTCTTGTCACCCTATGATATACATAGTAGCAGCCAAACAAAGAGAACATGTTTACTGCATAAAAACATCTTCCTATTACTAATGTTTGCTGCATAATATGAGGAGCTTCTTTTGGCTTGTTTGAAAACTGTACATATTAGTGAAAAATATATTCTGTAAACTGCAGACATTAAATAGCTAGGAGCAAATATCCATTTTGTACTATATAGATGCTTTAGAAAGACTGGAACACCTCCAGGTTTCAGCTTTTAAGCAAGTTCAGATAGTATGTTATATGTTGTTAAATTCCTTCTTCTTACCAGTATGCTGTTTTTTGACCTATTCACTATATTATCTCTACTATTTCAGGACTTTGCATACATATTTATCGCTTGTTTTTCTCAATCAAGTTATATTCATACTCCCTCACATTTGACACTCTAAATTCATATTTATATCATTGTGTCATAAACTTCAAACCCATGTTTAAACATCTCACCCTGCCCATGATGTTGATTGTTGCCATAGCCAAAACATAACAGCCAAACCTCCATATGCTCATTGGCAAGGCAACTTGGACGGCCAATGGCTTTATCTATTTGATAGCTCTTATAGGCAACCATTGTTGCACCCATGATAAATGTGGATATGTTTGGCTTCTCCAATTTATACCCAGGCCTACAATGCTATTTTGCATTACTCTGCCTGACTTCTCATATTCTACTTATTCTGCTACATTCTTTACCAGATACTTATCTTATTTCTTGTGTTATCCACACATTTGCTCCCATCTTTTTTCCTATCTTAGATTGATGGACTTTTGAATGACATTCTCACCAACCATCGTTGCTAGACATTGCTTGCTTTGTAATATTTTTTCATTGTAGCTCTTCACAACTTTGCAACCCCTAATTCTGCACCCAGTACAGCTATCTGCACCCAGTATGGCTATAATGTTCATGTTGTTGGAAACAAAACCTTATAATGCAACTTCTAAATATCCATTGGTGACGTAGCTTGGATGGTCATGGGAGATTTATTTATTTCATCTCTCATAGGCAACCACTGTTGCAACCATGATAAATGAAGATATGTTTGACACTTCCACCTCATAGTTGAGCCTACCAAGCTACCACCGCAATTTACATCAAACTCTATGAACCTAACCTTTTGTATAATACAACCTATTTTATTACTGTACACACCACCATATATTCACACTTATCATAATTACCACCACTTTCTATCTGACACTCCCAACTTCATCTTTACGACTGTTCTAAAGATATTATTATTATTACTATTACTACATGTGAATGCTTGCAGCAAATCTTGAATCAGGCGTTACGTTCCATTTTGAATCCAGGTACTACTCTTTCTTGTTCCATGTATAGAGCAATCATATAAAGCTACAAAAAAAAAAAAAACCCCTCTTTCTGACATGTCAAATTTAAAGTCTATTTATTATTTGTTGTCTTTTGCAGCTCTAAATCTGCACAGACGTATTTGTCCCAAAATATGTTAAATTTTCATGCAAATGGTTATCGTCTTGTTTCTTGTATTATGTCACACTGCCTGACATTTTAACATGCCAGCACAGCTTCAGCAAGTTTTATATTTGTGAAATTTCTGATATAGCCCTCGTATTCTTTTACTCCCTTTGTCATGTGGGGTTAATATCAAAAATCACCATCTGTCTCCATGTTCTTGCGGGCCCCACCGTTGGCAGACAGGCAGCAGGCAGAAAGGCTCTGGTTAGTCTTCGGCCATTATTCTCCCTCTCTCCTGGAAAAAAAAAAAACCCCATGGAATAGTGTAGATATCTTTTAGATTTTCAGCCAGATGTTTATCATCTTCTTCTTATGTTATACACCCATTTGCCACCATGTTGCCTAACATTTCAATTCAATGCATTTCTGAATATCTCATTCTTGCATCTTATTGGGATCATACCTGCTTTTATGTGTTGCTTAGATTCTCTCTCCATTCCCATGAATTGACAGCTCTATTTCCTCCCCGCAATGTTTGTTCATCAATGTGGGTTTTATTTCTTCTTATTGCTCTGCTTTGTTCTTTATTTTTGATGAATTTCTCACTTTTGATCAAGTGTTGTGTGAATTCATGCTGTAATTTTATTTCCTATTTTTTTAACTCCCAGTTATGATGTTCAAGTTCTCAAATTCCATGGCCTGACTACTCTATTTCCTTTCTACAGTATGTATTATTTGTTCTTTGACATGGCTTTTGTTTCTCCTAATTGCTCTATTTTGTCCTTTATTTATGCTAGGTTTTTCGTTTCTGATGGAGTCCTGCATGACTTGATGATCTATTTTTATTTCCTCTTTTTTGCCCCCTAGCTACGATCTTCAAGTTTTCTATTCTTGGGTTGATTTGTTTCTGTTTTTTGGCTTCACTGCCTGTTTCATCATAATGAAATGGTACCAACTGAAATAAGTCATATTTTCTGAGCACTGTTATCCTCTAATTACAATTGAACAGAGGTTCTAATTGTATTTCGTGAAGCTTCCCTTTTCCTGTTCCCTGATTGCTCCAGAAGCATGATATTTTTCATACAAATGAAATACAAAATTCTATTAAAAGGCACATTTCTTTAGTGGACCATTATTTTTGTTCCATCATTAGCTGTTGAGTATTCATTGTAATATTTTGCTCTTAATTTGGAATGTACATTTTACTTGATATCTGAGCAGGTTTTCCGCAACATTTCCAACCATTACAAAGTAAATCAGCTCTTTGGGTGCTGGTAGTTTTTTAATACCTTCTCTATTGCTACATTGATTTCCAGGTTCTGTATTATTACATTGTTCAGCTGGCTTGATTCTGTTTTATGGTTTTATTGACTACTTCATCTTAATGAAGCAATACCTGCTAAAATAAATCATATTTTATGAGCACTCTTACCCTGTAATTGCAATTGAAGGTATTTTCTAATTGTATTTTGTGAAGTCTCCCTTTTCCTGTTCCCTGATTGCTCCAGAAAAGTGATATTTTTCACATTAATGAAATACAAAACTCTATTAAAAACTGCATTTCTTTGGCTGCCGATTATTTATGTTCCATCATCAAATGTTCAGTATTCATTGTAATATTTTGCTCTTAATTTGGAATGTACATTTGACTTCATATCTGATTAGGTTTATGCAGCATTCCCAACCATTACAAAATAAATCAACTCTTTGCCTGGTGGAGATTTTATGTTACCTCCTCATTTTCTATGTTTTTAAGTGGTTTTTTAAATTATCAATGGTGACTCTTTTATTAATACTGATTGGTAGGATAACTAAATCTCCACATACTCATTGGTAGGGTAACTTGGAGGGTCAATGAGACTATCTATTTGGCAGCTCTCATAGGCAACCATTGTTGCAGCCATGATAAATGTGGATATGTTTTGTTTCTTCAATTTATAGCTGAGCCAACATTCTCATTTTGAGTTACTTTGCCTGACTTCTCATTTGCATGTACTCTGTCACATTCTTTACCAGACACCTATCTTATTCCTTGTGTTATGCACCCACCTGCCACCACCTTGCCTAATATTTTAGCCTGATAGACTCCTCAATGATATTCTCATCATCCATCACTGCTAAACATTGCTTGCCTTGTAATATTTTTCCTTCGTAACTCTTTGCCAGCTTGCAGACTACAAATCTGCACCCAGCATAGCTATGATGTTCATGTATTTGGAAACAACACCTTATAACGAACCTTCTAAGTATTTATTCGTACGGTAACTTGAATGATTATGCAAGATTTATTTATTTTATCTATCATAGGCAACCATTGTTTCAACCATAACCTGTTATATAATAAGTATGGTGATCGCTACTGTTGCAAGTTTTGACTTGCATTTTCGTTGATCAATTCTATTCCTTTTTTATCTGCTTCTGGGGCGATTTTGCCCTTGATTTCTTGCCTCCCAGTGAACTGACACAGTGCTCGGCCATATTTGCCCAGTGAAAACTTCTGTTTCAGCTTTTCCGTTGGTCAATTTTATTGTCACCTTTGCCATGTGGAGTTAATATCAAAATAATGCATTTGTTTCTTTCTTCTTGCAGGGCTTGAAGGTGGTACCTACTGATATAAGTCATAGCTTAGTTCCATCGTTAAATGTTCCATATTCAGTGTAATATCCTGCTCTTAATTTGCAATGTCCATTCGGCTTGATAT